>CM042754.1:25670287-25695718 GCA_022496165.2 Catalaphyllia jardinei | reverse complement strand
TTCCCCGGGACCCAAAGGGTGGGGGTTTCAATTGACTGGTGCATTATAAGGGCAGTATTAGACACTCCATCACAAGATGTCTTGCTTGAAATCATTTTGTATGTCGTTCATTAAATCGACTTGCCAGCTCTCTTTTATAGTGCTAAGTTGCATGAAAAACAGTAATTGAAACAAAATCGAGAAAGCGAGGCATAAATCCCAGTACTTCTCCCATGAGAATTCAAAATGTTTCTTGTTTTGAAACATGCTTGACTAAGCAGAAAAGCGAACTCATTAAAAACCGGACACGTCAGTTATGCAAATTTAGAAGCTTTCTGGCAGTACTTCTCAGCAGTCCTTAGAAGATCCCTGCACATATCGTTCAAGGACGTAACATGTTAAAAAGAAATACTGCGATAGAAGCTTGGTCAGTTGAGAGATATGTAATGGATACAAAGAATTTCCTTTCAACGACAGATTTATGGTGACCCTCAATGCGCACGGCAAGAGGATCACTTTTTTAGTATATAATGAACAGATAATTTATTTTAAGATCTTTTTTGTTTGTTCACATTTAACATTGAGGCCTCGTTTACTCACAACGAAACAGTTAACCCTTTCCACATCTAGCCCAAAATCGTGTCTGATACCACAATTCGATCCGCTTACGGACTTAGCAAATAAAAACTCCCGATGGTAACTGGAATATTGTTGGCAGTCAAGAGCTGTACTCGGGGTTAATGTATTGGTTTCATAGTTTTTAAACAACTCATTGTAGCCAAAACACGGTTACGAATTGAAGAAAATCAAAGTGGCTATGAGCCACCCTTCGCTCCGACGAAGGGCTAGCGCTCGAAACGTCAGCTTCTGAATCTCTTTACGGTGGCTAATTCACATTATCAACTCAGTTGATAAAACCAAATTATCTTGTAATACTCCCACCGACGCAGCACCACAGTTTCTTTAGAAACTTACCCTCTTTATGAGCCACTCAACTTGGAAAAGGCACCGAAGGCTCCAAGCAGATTTCACCCAGAAATTTGAAGCGCCAAGCAGATTTTCACCCAGAATGAATCGCCCGGCTTCCAAATCGAACACAAGATAAACTAAAAAGTTGATGCTTCTTCTCGTGGCATTCAATCGGAGATCCATTTAAAATCCAAGTGCTAACCGGCCGCCAAATGATTTTCGAGAAATGCAGCTTTCGAAGCGACCAGCATCCGCGCCGAGATTTCGTGTGCCAAGGAGTCACGCTGTTTGCTCCACCCTGATTGGATGCATTCTTTAGCATTATCCAATCAGCGTGGAGTAACAACGTGACTGCGGATGAGCTTTCAGAATGTCACAAACAGTAGTCGTTCGAACGGGAAGTTAACGTAAAACGATTTTCAAGGAGCATTTTTAAAAACATCTAGCAAGCAGTTTCGTCAGTTTAACGGAGGAGCATTCCAGTGAACATCAATTAAAAACAGGTACAAAATATCTCATTGTCATAAATTAATCGTGACCTGATGCGGTCGCGGTCAACCGTGAATACTCGATGAAATTTTCGCACGAGTGAACAGTTTATTGTGTCGATTTCAATACGTTTTTTTTTATTAAACAGAAGAGTTTTTAAGCTCATTAGCCTTTGGCAAAATACTCTAATCTAGTAGCTCATGTTGACTATCCCTCTACAATACTTCCTAAATTGCATAAAAAAACATCTTCCACATAAACTTCACTTTCCCATGGAAACTACTAGTCGTATAAATAAACCGCGGGACACATCGTTCGAATTCTCCTCAATCCTCTCGACTGTTGACCTTTAAAAACATTTAATCACGGCTTGAATTATTCGAAAATTCATACAGCACGTCAATTTTGTGACTTTCATGGTCAGTGTCTTCTTTTTCTTTTTCGGCAATCAAGGATGGTTAAACTTGTATGAGCAGGCCAGGTGGTCCACAATTTCCCAGAAAATCGTGTCCTAACGTGGAGGATAGGCAATCAAGAACAGGCTCGAACTGTGGCACATTATTTTCCATCCAGTGTAATGTCGACTCGAAAGACTCGCTGCCATCTTGAAGCTTTTCACGGCTAAAGGAACTGGGGCAGATTCATACGGGGTAGAAACGCTAAATGGAACAGGACATTTCCGGAATTTCCAAATTTCGCACCTTCTATGATCGCCCCAGTTAAGAAATTTGGCCGAGCGGGACTAAGTACTGAATTTTTGTGGGAAAGAGAAAGATGGCGAACTTCCGCGGAAAGCGTTTGTAAAGTTTGGTAAGCGTTTTGCTTGTTTCACGTTCAAGCGTCTGAGGAAAAGTTTCAGTTACCATAGATCTAGGTTCTGGACGCTTTGAAGGAGCGGAGATAAGTGTTGCACTGTAAATCTGTGAACGGGAACTCCACTACGAAGCAATGTGGATGTTTATTTCAGTGTCAGCCAGATTGCAGTCATCGCGGTGCAATACTTCATTCGAGTTTTTTTTTGTGTAGTGGTATAATATTCTGGACTGCATGTTGGTAAGGGATTCCTCTTTGGACAGCTTTGTAACCCGCAATCCTTCTGTGCACTAGCAGGTTAAAGTTGAAGATTTTGCCTCTTACCTAATAATTATTACTATATGAGGTCTGTTTCGGTTTCAGACAAAGCATCTGGCTTCATTTACCAAAGTAAATACTGGACAGGTCCCTTGACAGAATTGAGAGTCATAATCACCATCCCTTTTGCCTATATTTGAAACTAATCATTTCTGACTTTGTTTCTGCATAATCATCCTGTGACTTTTGTTTTGATCTTCTAGACTTTACTGAACTGCTTAAATAATAGGCTCAATGAAGAAGTTGAGACGTGTGCCGGAAGTTTGACTTTACTACCTCATTTTTTGCCCTTTCTGTAATCCCTGGTACCAATTTTTTTTGCTGCCTCTGAAACAGGTTTTAAACAATTTATCCTCTATTGCACAGAGAATTACCATTTGAGACAAATACTATTACAGACTGCATTCATCTGAGTTTATTTTAGCCTTCCTTTTTGTCTTGCTAAACAATCCTTTCATTAAGGAACTAGCCACTGATAGGCAACAGTCTAGTCTAAATTTGATGTGTTTAAATTCTTACTCATCACATGTCCTAAAAGAATAATACAAACATCCCTTACACTTGATACTATATTAGCATTGTGGAGAATCTGTTGACTCGAGTTTGTCCAAGCTTAAGTACGTTTTCTGGATTAATGACCAGTTTGCCAGTTTACTTCATTGCTAGCTGGCACACACATACAGGTAACATGGCTCATTTGCCTTCTCTGGGTCTATTTAATATCACACTTAGCAGATAAAGGTATGGCAGTCCCATTTTGATTTCCAGAAGTATGACAGTTTTCTTCCATGACAAATAAAACGGATGCTTATCACCAGTACAAGCCAAGGCATGTGAGCATAAACTGCTTCTTTATTCCCATGGGTCAAGAAATCTTTAATAGATTGTAAATAAAATATGTCAACCTAATAAACGTTCACGTTGAGTCTGTGCCCAGCAATTCCATTTCGGGCATTCCTGCACAGAAACGCAAGCCGGAAAATACTTTCAAATTTGAGAGCTCAAACTAGTATTGAACAGAAAGAAACGGAAGTTTTCAAAACCTTCACTATCACTGCAAATCTTTTTGAGTGATTTGTAACCTCCTTCCAAGTTTCATGATTTAAATCACTCGTAGAAAGTCTTCAAGCTCAACATATTACAGGGAAATTACAAAGTAAATGCGGCGTTTCCTAAGTAAATTAAGACGTACAAAACTGTAGATAAAAACAGCACTGATAAAAAAGCTTATTTAATGTAAGCCCAATTTTAAATATACAACTAGTCTGAAAAGTTGGGAAATATTAATTCGAAGACTTACGTTCGGAGGCTTCGCGATAAATGATGGCAGGCATGCATGAAATAGTTCGACATCGCTATTTTGAGTGTGGGAATTTTCTACACTGAGAACTGAGTAGAGAAGAGTAATTGCAAAGGAAATCCTCTCTTTCGACGGTGTGAAGATGGGAGTTAATGAAACTTAAAATTTCCACGGCAAAATAAAGGCAGCCAACAATATCTTCCTGCCACTAAGCGACCAAGCAATGTGAAATTCACCAGGCTCAGTAGGAAAATATCAGCCTGAATCTTGTCGCTAACCTGACACAAAGTTGACCCTTCATTCACTTAGTCCTGATCGTCTCAGAGCTGTTGTTAAAATATACAAAAAAAGCGAATAAAAAATTATCGAATTGTAAGAAATCCTGAACAAAAATGGCGGCGATCCCTCGTGTTGTTCGCGTTTTGCGCATGCTCGCTACGGTTCTTAAATGATTGACAGATCATAGGAACCAGAAAAGCGGCGAGATCAAAGGTAGCTGCCCCCCCCCCCCCCGGGCACTTTAGGTAAATGAGCTATAATTACAGGTAGCTTCTGTTTTTAAAAGCGTTTGTGCGAGAATTTATTCAGTGTAGAGCATTTCTGCGATAAGATATCGAGTACTTAGGTCAGAATTCAAAGAATAACTAACTTGACACAGTGCAAGCGACCATGAAACGGCCTTAAACGCCTGATGTTCAAAACCCGGGGGGGGGGGAACTCTTACATGCAAAGGTTGTCAAATTTTCGTCGTCCCGGGTACAAATCACAGGGGTGCTTACCATTTACAAAAACCATCCGGTTGGAAATTTCAGGCATAAACATAAAACAACTAAATGCGAAGTTGCGGGAGTGGGAATCACTATAAAGTTTGTCCACATCAGCTAGATAGACTTTAGAGAGCAGAAAAATAGCATCACCTTGTATCACAGCCCATATTTTCCGAAGCTTCCCAAACAGAATGGCGTGAACCATTTGATTTTCCAACTGGAATTTCCGGTTTTCCCGTGTAAATGGTAAGTACCCCAGCTGGTCTCACTTACGATATGTCGAAGTATCGTTTAGGGTGCACTAGAAGAAGTAATAAAAAGAAAATGAAAAATACGCGAGTCGGGTCTACAAGTGCCCACGGGATCCTCTCTTGAGCAATAGCTAGTAATCGAACCTATTCCGTTTTAAGTGGTATCTTTTAGGGGTACAATGAAGCTCAGGCAACGTCCACATAAGTCTCCCGTGGGAGACCGTAGGAGTTCAATTCAAATTTTCCGAGAAGCACTCCTTGCGGCTTTTTCATATGGAAGCTCCCCCGGGTTTCCAAATGTCTAACACTTACAACTTGGAAAATATTATTTTCCAAGTTAAAAACTTGGACGCTGAAAGTAACGATCCATATTCATACGTGTGTGATTATTTGCCCACCCATGCGAAAGCATTGCCAAACCCAATCAGGTGATTTTATCATGCTTTGAATTTGTGTTATCAAAATATAGTTTCTTCCCTTATTCCCGGTACGTTAACCGATCTGGTTCTGGCGTGTTCCATTCTTTGATCGGAAAACTTGTTTCCCGTGTGAATTTATATAGTAAATTAAAAATTCCTTCATCAGGAATAACAATAACATTTCCATATGCATGTGGAGTTTGCTTTAGTTATTAGTTTTTTACAAGATACCGTGTTGTAAGCCATTAAGATTTTAATGTCCATCTCATTTCTTCTTCATTTTTTCTTGTTGTTTTGCCGTTTAACAGAAAGCTTTTGACGAATTGATCAGGAAAAAACAAAGAGTTACAAGTAATGGTGTTGTGCCGCCTTCCACTGAAGAATCTTTGAAAGAAAACATCGAGTTGCTTGGAAACCGAGTTGATATCTAGTTCAGAAATTGGCACAACCAGTATGCGACAGATTCATTAGGATTCCCGGCCCGTGAGTTATTAAGGACCCATTAAGTTTCATTAAGTTTCATTAACGTTGGTAAAGAAAAAAACCAAAACGGTACATCCCCTCTCTTGGACTGCCGCCTTGTCGTGGTGGAGGGGCTTGTGTGTTTCTATGATCCTGAGAGCTTAGCCGGTGGAGGCGTCGCCTCTGGTAGGTACAACCATACCGGAAAGATCAAAGGGGAGATACCAGACCAAAGTGCAGTCACCAACCGAGGCCATACTCAGCTGTATGACAAGAACTTACACTCTTGTGTTCGTCACAATGAAGATCATATTGGTCTATTGCACAGTACTGTATTATACTGTACTGAATATATATCGCACTAAACTGTATCATATTGCTGTATAATTGCCACTTACCTGAATATTTTTCTAAAAAATGTGAAAAGGAAAACACGGAAATGTGATAAACTGAAACAAGACTGATTCATTTAATCTTTAGTTTTGTCATCAGTACTAAGGCCCACACCGTTTAAATTGGAGCAACGAGAAAAGCGAGACACCTAGACCAAACCCCTCTTTTCCTGAGTTCTCGTTGAAAGGTCTCTACATATCACCAGGAGAAATAATCGCGGATGGAGACAGTAAGGGCGCCATTTATAGTACTTTTACGGCAAATTGCGCCATCATGAACGGCACACGCGCGTACACGCTGCGAGGACTTTGCGGATGTGCTTCGGGGAAATGGCGTCCGAAATTCCCTGAAAAAGTTTCATGCTTTTGGCCCACGACTCCAATATATTTATGCAATTTTGCTTCAGTATTTACGTCATATTAAGCTGCTTCAGTCTGAGTGAAGTAAGACAATGTGGAATTTAGTTATGTCCCGCTTTGTATCCCTGGGCAACTTGCGTAAGTTGTGTTCCGCTGCCTTTCTTACATGCGAGATCTCCACATTGCTCCACTTTGAGGTTCCCATATGTTGAAGGTTAACAGCTTTTCTATAACACAGTCGGATATTAAATTCGGATACAGCAGCTTTTCAGGACTTTAAATTTCCCTTGTCTTGCCACACGCTTGCGAGGATTTGTCAGAGTCTATCGCGACCTGGTCGGTGCAGAACATGAACCCCTCCGATTCTGGTCTCCCCATCTAGACCCCCATCTGGTCCCCCATCTAGACCCTCATCTGGACCCCTTACTGGACCCTTATCTGCAGCCCCATGGGAGCAAAACGTGAAATAAATTATGATTTCACACAGCGTTTTGTCTTAGAATAATATGGCCGCGGCCGCAGGTAACTGGGTTTATTGTTTAGTAAACCCTGGTCATACTGTTCCCAAAGAACTCAACTCGGTTAAAGGTTGGTTATGATGAAACAAAGGGGTATACATTAAGAGGGGCCACATTAAAGTGGATGAAGTCAAGTTAATTTCTTCAAATGTTGCTCACTGATTAAAGACTTAATCGTGTTTCGTTTAACAAGACGCTTCAGGAAGCGTAACAGGGTTACACTTATGATAGTAAATATTTCAGAACTGGAAGCAAATGGTGAATTGTACATGGTGCATGGAAACCGAAATAATACAATAGAATATCTTAGCTTAAGGTTATACACTGTGAAATTTCTGCAAAATAGAAGATGGAAAAATAGAACTTCAAAGAATCAACGAAAAGCGGAAGGTTTTTGTCGATGTTGATGTGTTAAACGCAATCAGTTATACCGACTTTACATAAAAGAGTCTGCATAAAAGTCAAGCGACCTTTCAGGACTGTGCTTATATCTGGTTTATTACTGTAGCATAGAGCAGCCAGGAGTATTTCTACCCCCCCCCCCCCCCCGGCCCCACCCCCCGGGGGGGGGGGGGGTAGCCCATCGTAGGGTTACCCCCTAGCGGTAAATTTTGCACTTTAGCCCGCTAACAGCAACATATTTAGAAAAAATAAACTGATCATATTGAGATCTCATTTGTTTTTCTGATTCTTTATTAATGTAACTTTCTTCAATAAGAGACAACTGTACACCTTTCTTCGTACTGTCATCGCCAGTAACTATATTGTTACTCACTTCGAATAAAAATTTCACGGGCACGTTGGCCGTCATATTTCGCCTTAGTGTCAATTCCTTTGCTAAGTTCCACAACTATGACTATAAACAGTGCACTAAATTATACTAGGCTTCGAAGTTCAAAATACAAGCAATTAAATACATAATTACATGTAATGAAACACAAAACAAGGCTGCAATTACTAGGGAAAACATTTAAAAACTCACTTCAACTGAGTGTTGCTGTCATGTTGTCTGGTTTCAGTTTCTTCAGGAAGGTATCGTACTTTGCTTATATCAGGTATAAGATTGAAATAATCGCTGTACCTCTCCGAGTCCACGTTTTAGGCCTAGAAGCTTTTGAGAAATTTAGAAAATGTTGAGAAATTTAGAAAAAAAATCTGATATTTAGAGCAATTATCACAAAAAAGATACTTCATAAGAACAAAAAAACCCGGTTTATATTAAATTTTACGAGTTGTTTTCGTGTTTCCCTGTCTGCACAAGCTATAGTTCAGATTTTCGGCAGGTTTAAAATGGTCCCTTTTCCTTTTACGAGCCAGCGATACTACCAATTCAGCAGATTTATTCTGCAGTACAATAAGATGCACCATATACAAAGTACCTAATTCGACGCCACGTGGAATCAATCAGTCAACATGGCGGAAGTTATCGAAGTGGAAATTGAACAGGCGAGTGAACAAGAACAAAGAGGAAGAGAAGATGAGGTTGTTTCAGTTGTAATTAATTCTAATTAATTAATTTTAATTATTTAATTAACAAACAGAAATTGATGAAATCGAGTTGCTTAGGTGTTTTTATTTACTTATTATACCTTAAAATAAACCAACCCTGCAATATACATCATTTGCTATTCAAATAATAATGTATATTGTTTTTTTCATTTCTTTAATTGATATAAAGCCAAAAATGGGTCAAATTGACATTAGAAAAAATTATATTTCTGATATTTGTATCTAGGCCTACCACGTTTGTTGAATTCATCTGTATAGCTAAATAGCCTCCGATAAAAAGCACTAACTGAAGTCACTCAGACGGTTTCACCCTAAATGTTTCCACTATAAACTCTTCCAATCGACCAACAGTAATGTATAGCAGTTGAAATAAGTTCACTCTTAATGCATTTGTTTTGCTGTTAAGTTTCTACTCTAAAAACTGGCAGCACAAACGGGTGTGGACTAAACCTGGACCCAGTGCCATGGACTATCCTACGGGCCTCTCTCCCAAAAATAGGGAGCTTAAGCAAACCACGACGACGACGGCAACGAGAACGGCACTAAACAAAAGGTTTAATTAGCAGAACAATAGCTGTGCACGTGCGTTATAAATCTTTGTACATTTCTTTGTCGTCCTGTGCAAAACACGAACGTGAAATGACCAAGTTCTGCGTCTTCTACAGAACGTGGACGACGACGGCTAATTTTTCGTATTTCCATTTAGAATTGAACGCCGTCGTGGCATATTTAGCTTAAGCACAATTTTAGAGCCATTGACGAACCTAAGAGATCTAGACAATCGCGAATTTCTTTGGTAAAATATAAATTCATTTTTTACTTGGCGTCGTACACGGCGTCGCGGTCGTCGTTGCTTAAGCTCCCTAATGACTAGGGAAGACTCCTGTGGCAGGGATCAGAAGGATCGTGGGCTCTGGGGACGAGAATGCAGCAAGCAGGTCTAGGTATGCGTAGAAGGCTGCGCAGTACGTTTTTCCGCTCTGAAGGGAAGACTAGGGTAATTATTAATTAATTGCTTGCAACCAATTATTTTTGCTTTAGCAGAAGGGAGTAGTAAAGCTACTTATATGTTCATGAACACGACTTAGACGTGCTATAAATTTATATGCATTTCACAGCATTACTGCGGGGTAGCTAGTCAAACCGACGTAAACTGACCTGGAGGGGACTTCAATCATTAGACTTGACTTGCATTTGTAAAGGCAGCTTTGGTGAAATGAGTACCTCGTGTTGCTCTAAGAGATCTGGGTCGAGTACGTGAACTTTTGGCGGGAACGGTGCTACTTGCCAACCCTTACCAAAATGAACTCACTGACTAAAATTGATGTGCATGTCTAGTTAAGCTATCTATAGAGGTTTTCCACGGCAGGAACAATTAAAATGTTTTGCATTAGAAAGAACAATTTTTCTCATGGGAAAAAGATGTACAACATGGGTACCGCGCAAAACCTCTTATGGAAAATAAGATCAGGATCATTACTGTTTGGCAAGAGATGACGATTAAAAATATATGTATACGGTATATTATGCAAAAAGGGTTCATGTGGAGAACTAGCAACGGAATGGAAACTAATATTGTATCGACAAGTTAATTAGGCCACATTCGATATATCATTATTTTAACATGGCTCCAAGGCTTTCAGGCCAAAATGGTAATGGTAGATTTTTTGTCTCTCAATTCCCAAACGAGACTTGGGTACAAAGAAAACAACACCAAATATAGAAGTTTGTCCTAGAATATTGATTCATCGTGCATGGCCTATTGATGCTCTCTGGTGGGAGGCATTACTCATCCCGGGAGCTTCTTTGCTTTTATTTTTGTAAAAATAATCAGTGGCATTATCTTTTAAGTGCCAGATGGGTTATAGAGACCAGAAATTGTTTAACTTTCTTGTTTGTTTTACTGAATTGCTAAATAGTCCAATCTTGTCAAAGTCGGCGATTTCTGGGTCCGTCATGCACGCAGTCATTTCCTCCATATGAGGAGTGAAAACATTGTGTGACCAGCCAGAAGAACATCTTTGCATGGTGTTAGATCAGTGCACAAGTATGTTCAGGTTTATATTTCAGCCTTTTTGTACCTCTTTGTTCAGATAAATCTTTAGCAACAGACAGACTTGTCGATGTTTAGGTATCTGGATTAAAGAGAATTATAAATATATGTACTTTATTTACGTTTAGAATAAATAAAACAAAATATGTTAAAGAGTTATTTACACCGTATCCCAATCTCTTAGGCTGGAAAACTTGGTAGCCACGTTCGACCGCCATCTTGAATTCCCGGGGAAGACCACACAAAAACGACTGAAGACCAATACACTGAACTGATAATGCGACTTTTTCGTTGCTTCTACCTGTGGGCCGTGGAAAGTTAATAAGTCGAAGCAAATTTTTCGACCAAAGCTGCTAGGCCTGCGGTTCTATCCTGCGCGATGACTGTTCTGCGACGTTATGGCGCAAGTTCAAGTTATGTTGACATGAGGTCAAGAATGAAGTCACAGAAGAACGTCACAGAGCAAGGTGCAGTCAGCCTTCTGGGTAACCACAATCCTATATACAAGCAACAATTGTGGGTAGAGTGCACCTGAGAGAAACAATGTAATGGCCACACCACCATATTAATTTTGTAACAATCGCAGGTACAAGATACATGAGGGTTACAATCTAACAGTTACACAATCATATTTTAAAACTCATTGTCACTCAGGGGTACATTCTGGGAGTTTGGATACACAGAAGGCTCTGCATATCGCTGCAGTTCTTCTTGGCTTCATTCTTGACTCAATGTCAACATAACTTAAACTTGCGCCACTTCTTCGTAGAACAGTGATCGGCAGGCAAAGGTTAAGTCTGCATACAAGCCAAGTGGCCCATCAGCCCGGAGCTTATCCAATAGCATGAAGCGACTGGGATTATTTCTTCTCCCCCCTGGATGGATGGGATGCTAGTCCATCGCAGGGTTACCCCCAGCATTAAATTCGCCGGTACCCATTTATACACCTGGGTGGAGAAGGGCAATGGTAAAGTTAAGTATTTTGCCCAAGAACACAACACAATGTCCCCGGCCAGGGCTCGAACCCGGACCGCTCGATCCGGAGACGAGCGCACTAACCATGAGGCCACGGCGCCTTCCCTCAGAACAGTGATCGCGTAGGGTACAATTGTAGGCCAAGCAGGCTCAAGTAGCTTTGGTAGAATCATTCGCTTTGACTTATTAACTTCTGCGCAGTGGAGAAGCGCTGGCGATTGATCTCAGAAGGTACCCTGAAAGGTAGGTACTTTTCATTTGTTGGAATGTAATTGTGTATAATGTGCAGATAACCGACAGAGTATTAAAAATTGTTATCCGAAAACAAAGAATGTTAGTGGAAAACAGGAATGGCACGTGATTGTTGTGTCATTTAAAATCATTCTACAACGATAGCCACGTTGCGGTTGAATGGTACGAGAAAAACATCTGCGAAAAGCGACATACTTCCTAACATTTCTTGCCGCCCCCAAAACAGGGAATGTTGTTCGCGAACATCCTTATCGTAAAAACGGCTTCTTATTGCCGATTGTCTGGAACGAAAGTAATTAGCCATTGTTGTACTGTCGGTAGCCCTTTACTTCAACAACAAGGTTTGTTTGAACTGTAAAATTAACTTAATAGTTACTAATTAAACAAGAAATGTATTAAAAATACAGTTGCTGGTCAGAAAAAAATGACTAAAGAGCTAAACTAGTTGGTTGACCACCATTTATTAATTAAAAATAAATATAAGGTAAAAGAGGAATTTTACATTTTACACATTTAATTAAGGAAATAGTTGAGTTTGTGCTCATATATCTTAAGGAAGTGTAGACATTTTTGTGTTTCCATAAACCGCTGAGAGTGCAGCAGGCCCATAAAAAAATTTCAGTGTTCTATACAACATCAAGTGCTATCTGAAATACAGAAAATTCTTTCTCTGAGTTTTGTACCCTGATGGAGAGACGATAAAGCATTTTGCTACATTATAAAAGCACTAAACATTAGCTATAAAACCAATTGAAAGGCTGACCGGAGGAGTGAAAATTATAAATTTAATGCCCAATATTTCGGTTAGACAGCACTAACCTTCCTCAGGGGCTACACCAAAGTTAAGTAAATATGGATAAAACGGTTACAAAATTTTAAATGATACTAAAGGAAATATAATTATGTGACATGATTGGTTGACAGAAACAGAGAAAAATTAAAACGTGTACTTAAACGGTTACTAGTCTCTCGCTATAGAGATAACTGTTGGGAAATTTTAACAATTATTCATTATATGGCCCTGTCTCACAAGGACTGGGAACTACCAAATTCACTTATTTATTTAGCTGAAATGATGTAGAGCTGATCGTGGATAGAGTTTTTCCCTTAAAAATTAAAATGTTTCCAATTCTATCAGTGTATTGTTTTGTATATTCTGAAATTAATCAGACGCTAGTTCTAGTACCTAATGTGCTCTTTATATATTCCCGTTTAGAATTTACTAGATCAATCTTCAGCAGGCGCATTTCCCCCAGGGGGAGAAAGGTACTCTACAAAGTTTCATACGGGGAGGATTCGCCTGAGCTCTAACCTTTACTCTTTTGTATACCACTGTCACAGAAAATTATTTGTACTCACATTCATTCTTGCTTTAAACAAAAGTTACAAAATTCAATGAAATTATTCATAGTAAAATTGGAGTGCTAGCTGCCTGGAATAACCATAAGGGCTGGCGGAGCCAGGCAGCCAGCTAACATCAGCATTAAATATAGGAATAGAATACAGGTCAGCAAGAAGATTGAAGTACAAATGCACACAAAAAGAGGAAAACGAAACGGTATTTCTGTGCTATGAAGGAAGTCTAAAATAGATAAAATTATGTATGAATACAAAACATTAATACAAGAAGAGCGCACAATATCTACGGCAATTAGTAACAGCTATATATTAAACCATAGTTAATAAAGCGGAGTGGTTAGGAAGCCCGGCAAACATCAAAGGAGCAAACAAAGATGCCAAGATTTAGGTTGGAAGGTCCACGATCGTGCACAATCTTTTGTTTTGCCCTCATACACTATGCAGGAGTTACGGAACTAACACATTTCTATTGGTTAGTTCCTCAGTGCGGCGTAAACAACTATTGTGTCTTTTGCACGGTCAGGGCCAAAAAGCGAACAAAAACCTACAACAAAGAACTTTGTCGGGTTGCATAACCATTCCCCTCTATTAACTGTGATTAAACTATAAAAGAAGGACCTTGAAAGGTGTCAGAAATTGACGAAAGACTAGTTTACAGGTAAACTGGAAATCAATACAACTGCTAATAACAACATAAGTAGCTAATACTCTTTGACTAGATCGCATTTTACTGATTCCTGGAACTTTGAAATAGATAGGGTAATCAAATTTAAACTCATTGAGTTCCAAACTTTGGGGCCCTTAAATCTTAGGTTGAATATTCTATAATTTGTTCTTACTTTAGGTAAAGTACAGAACAAATTCGAAGCACTTGTATTATAGTTATGTCTTTTATTCACTTGAGTGAAGAAAGTATCAAGCACTGATGGTAGACGTCTAATAAATCTTTAAAGCAGCCATAAGGTGCGCATGTTCGAAATATTTTAATTAAAGGTCTTTCAAAATAACTAAATGACAGATTTCTCCACCCTTTCATACACCTCAACTTGTGAAATCCCTGCACTTTTATGCCTTAAGCCTGAAAAAGGTACTCTTTTGGGGCGGAGCCTTCCCGTTTTAGCCACTATAGCGAATATACTATTTTCCCGCCGCAATCACATTGCATTTGACGATAAAAACTTGCGACAAAACGTTTCTTAATAACATTGTAAGATTTAAAAAGTTAAAAACGATAAAAAGCTATAAAAGCTAAACCCGACGACGTTTCGACGTTAACCTAACGTCATTATCAATTCAAGAATGTATAAAATACAATATATATAAATACTAAAACGAACAATAAGAGAAAATAATTTACAGATTAAACAAAAAGTTTCGCACGTATGGAGTCCGATTGCATGTTCAAATTAGGTTTGAATTTCTTGATATAAAGCATTTCAAACACTAAACAATCAAATTTCCCTTGACACTTTCTCAATCTTAAAATGACTCTCATTCAAACGATCCCTCCTACCATGCGCTTCATGAAAATGCTTGCCAATTGCCGAATTTTTGTGTTCAGCGACACGTTGAAAAAGGTGTCGGGCTGTATAACCAACATAATCTGTATCGCACAGATCACATACAAAACGATAAACAACGCATTGCTGATTAACAATTGACGGCTAGACTTCTTTAGGCTTTAGGTCTTGTTCTAATTTCTTACTAACAAAAACTGGCTGCAAAGCGAGGCCAATCTTATTACTGAGATCACGCAACTGCCTCCGAACAGAATTAGCTGAGACCTGATCTTTGAAAGGTAGATTAATTCTGACTATGTTGCTCTCGTCAGCATTTCTCTCCGCTCTGCCTGGTGAAGGGTTTTGAGAAACAAAATTGGAAACCACATTGCGGACGAATAATGAAAAAGGAGGCATCATAAAACTATAGCTAATATAACGACAAATGCCGTTCTTTATGCGACATTCGATGCTCGCTGTAATAAACATGATACAATATCAATAACAATATACCTACTGGGTCCTACTACTTCAACAAACTTCAAAAATAAATCTTAAACAATGGCGATCATAAAAATAAGAATCGTAAATTTGCACACACTTTACCCACAATCTACACCTCACAATTTAAATTCCACGTACTTGAGCCCAAGGAAATTGCGGTTGTGTTGTCTAATTTGGATTCTAACAAGAGCACTGGCCATGATCTCATACCTCCTAGGATCTTAAAGTCAGCAAGTAGGGAGCTTTCTCACCCCCTGGCTATTGAATCATGTGATTGGCCTCTGCGCTGGAAGAAAGGTGACTGGGTCCCAGTGTTTAAGAAACACAATAAGCAGGACATTAAGAACTATAGACCTATTACAGTACCAACAGTGATAGGAAAGGTCTTCGAAAAGCTACTAAGTAAACAACTGATATCATTTATTGACCCAAAGTTAAGCCACAAAATGACTGCATATCGAAAGGGCCAGAGCTGTGAAACTTCCCTTATTGGATTTGTAGAAAGATGGAAACGGGCTGTTGACAACAGGAACGTTGTGGGAGTCCTGTCCACTGACATGTCTAAGGCATTTGATTCGCTGTACCCTCCCTCACTGATCAACAAACTGAAGGCATATGGTTTTTCCAATAACTCCTTAGCCCTGATGCGATCATATTTTACAACTAGAAAAAATCGAGTAAAGATCAATCATGAAACGACAAGTGACTGGTACGCGAGAGAGGCTGCAAGAGGCTGTCCCCAAGGATCGGCCTTCGGGCCTCTCCTTTGGAATGTTTTCCAAAATGATTTACATTTCTCCACTGATGAAAACAGGCTATTTATGTACGCCGACGACCACCAACTGTTTTCAGTTGCGAAGTCTAGTAACGAGGCGAAAAGAATTTTAACCAGGGAGGGTAACAAAATCTCTGCGTGGTACAATAACAATCTTCTACAAGGAAACTTTTCAAAATATCAGGTGACGAGTCTGGGTCCGAGGAATTGCCAAAAGGATTTACACATTGTGATTGGCGAGGCTGAGATTGATCAGAAGTCAGAGATAACTCTCTTAGGAGTTACATTAGACGACCAGCTAACATACTCGAGCCATATAAGCAAGGTTTGCCGAAAAGCCTCATGTCAAACGGGTGTCCTTTTGAGATTACGTAATCTTATTCCGACATCGGCAAAATTACACATTGTCAAATTTGCCATAATACCTCACCTTACATATTGTCAGACTGTCTGGCATTTTTGTCGTGCTTCCGATACCAGAAAATTAGAACGAGTCCAAGAATAGGCGCTACGCGCTGTCTACTGTGATAATGTATCATCGTATGAAAAACTCTTGCAAAGAGCGAGCCTGCCTACACTATACACGCGAAGACTACAGGACATAGCAATCATGATGTTTAAAGTTAAAAACAGTTTAGCGCCCCGCTATATCACAGACTTATTCGTTGTCTCTAGTACTCATTATAATTTAAGAAATTCAGACTTCATAATACCAAGATTCAAGACAGTCGCATATGGTAAACAAAGCCTGTCGTACCTAGCCCTGTCCTATGGTCAAAACTTGAAAAATCTATTCGGCTGTCTGACTCACTGGAATTTTTTAAAAAACGAATAAAACAAGTTAATTTTAATTCCCTGCTGGAGATCGAATGTAAAGACTGTTTCTTATGTAATAATTAACCAATCATTTTAAACATGCAAATACACATACATACATATAAATTTCGCATTTTGTAATTTTCAAAGTAATTCTAGCTTAGGTAGTTAGGTGTCCCCAATTAGCGCACGTACGTTGTACGCTAGAGATTTCGACACAGTAATAAAGTTCGTATCTTATCTTATCTTACGTTGCAAATCATTCTTGAGTCCTTAGGTAGACATTAAACAATCGGTTTTCATGTCTGTTAGCTCGAGCTAATTACTCATGATAACCGAAAATTCCTTGTAACTTATAATTAGATATTTGCACCACTAGCCATTTTACTTAAAGCACTTCCTTCCCTTTCCATTAGAGTATCAAAAATGCCAAATTCTTCAACTTGGCCATTCTGTAAAACTACTATCATGTCACAGTGTCTAATGGTGTTCAAACGATGAGCTATAGTAATAACTGTGGAGTCCTTCAGTTTCTCGCGCACTACATTCCAAATTGTTTGCTCCGTTTCTGGATCGACGTGAGCAGTGGGCTCATCTAAAATGACGATCTTGTTTTGTTGCAACAGCACACGAGCCAAACAGATGAGCTGCCGTTCTCCTACACTGACATTTGCGCCATGTTCCAACAACTCGTGATCAAGCTGTCCCCCGAGACCTCCCACAAACTCTTTCAGCTGCACATCCTCCAAGGCTTGCCATAAATCAGCTTCATCAAATTGTCCCAGAACATCGAGGTTTTTCCTTAGCGATCCACTGAAAAGGACAGGACTTTGGCCGAGAACGGATATATACCGCCGAGCCTCTTGCAGGTTCAGTTCCTTTATACGAACCTTGTCAATAATGATGTCTCCACAGGCATCTGGCATGCGCATAAGAGCTGCTACAAAGGACGACTTCCCAGCTCCCGTGCGGCCTGCAACGCCAATCTTTGCTCCTCCTTTGATGCTGAGATTGATTTTCTTCAGCACTTGAGGTCCCCCCGGATAGTAGGTCATTGACACCTCTCGCAAGGTGATATTTCCATCGCTAGGCCAGTGTTCAGGGGCAAGTTGCGAGACTTTGTATCCAGGTTCAGAGTCCAGCTTGGTGTAGGTCATAACTCTTTCAACAGACGTCATGTAATTCTCGACATCTGCTGTTTTCCTCACCGTGTATTGAGTCAGTTCTATTGTCTGAATGACGTAGACTAAAGCAAGACCGGCAACAGCTGGTTGGAAAAAACAAACGTTGGAAAAAACGTTGATCTCTGAGTTCTCTCAGTGTTCGTTTTTTGAAAAGTGTTTAGCGTTTTGAAATTACAGTTGAACCCCACTATTTCGAAGTCCCAAGGGGAATGGAAAGTTGTTCGAAATAGCGGGGTTTCGAAATAACCGGGGAAGCGTAAAATTCTTAACAATGAATCATTTTTGAATAAAATACAGTATGGTTTGAAGAGAGACACTGTGAAAATAAAAATACAGTAATTACATGTCGGATAAATCAGCAGATGCTGAACAACATTGCATTGTAAAATCTTTGAATGTTCTCTTGTTTTTGGTTTTTTCTAATACTTTAGTCAATCGTGAAGGACAACAGGCCTGTTTGCCGTCGAATTTCGGCTCCCTTAACAGCAAACAAACTGTAGCGTAAGAGTGTCTCGATTGCTTGACGGACCTTACTCTTTGTTGGTCGCTTGGAAGTTTCTTCTTGTACTCTGTCTTTGACAAGTTCGAAATAACGGAGTTGATTTAAGGTGGAAGGAAAAAGCGACGAGTTCGAAATTGCGGGCAATTCGAAATAACCGCGACTGTAGCTGTAAGAAGTCGCCGTTTGCTTTTTACCACAGGGGCACAAGATTAATTCATACGGGACTTAATTGTCGGACGCACACCTACAGTGTTGCCTAATAGCAAACACAGCAATTTCATATTGCGCAGACACAATTATTTTGGATTACTGTATAAGTGATTGTACACCTACCGGCATCTTGAGATACCAAAACTGCCAATAGAGCTACTGAGCCGATTAACAGGGAGGCGAGAGCGTCCATGTGCACACCCAGCCATCTTCCACTTGCCATCACCATGATATACGACTGATTGTAGACATCTAGATATCTACAGCAACAGATAGAAACAGAGAGAAAATCACTATCAATATCAGTCCTTGAAATCAGAAATAGATATATTCTTTTCCAATACCAGGTATATGAGAGGTCTCACTGAGGGGTAGAAAGGAGATATTCTCAGCATTCACCTGGGACCTGCCGGGTTAAGGTTAGGTAGGCACACCCTACTTGGCGATCTTCTGGCAAGAAGTGACTAAGAACCATGAATGCGCTGCTAGTTCATCAAATTTTGCCAGGTTTTGCCAACACCTCACCTGTACTCATTCACACTCATGACAAAAAACAGGCGCCGCGCGAGTTTTAGTGTCTTGGCTGGAAAAATGTCACAAGTAAGTCAGACTGTCCCGGCTGGATTAAATCCGTAAAAGTATCTCGAGGTTCAAAGTTCACCGAAATTTACCACTGACTGCCTCATGAGTACACTTTAAATTGTCATTATTTTATCGTTTCACGATGCCAGTGAATTCCATTGTCGCAACCGTTAGAGGCAAGGTGCAAAACTTTATTACTTTACATAGAAATATTTACCCCTGCAAGTATACACATACTTAATCCTCAGGCCCCGCTCATCCCTGAAAAAACAACAGAATTAAAATGAACATACCTATAAAACTGATCAACGAAATCTCTTTGTCTTCCTCTTGTCCGAATCGTGTCCAGTCCATTCAAGGTCTCGGAAAAATGAGAGAACACTGGACTACGACACGTTGACTCCAATCTTTTCAGGCTTCTGGACGTTTTTAAGTAATACTTTGATATGTAAATTACTAACACAGTTAAAGGCACAACAACGATCAGTAGCCAAGGATTTGTGACAGTGGGGACACAAACTGTTGTGAGAAGCAATAGAACTATCTGGATTGACATCAAGAACGTTTTGGGTAGCACTTCATCCATGCAGCCTACGTCTTTTGAGAAGCGATTCATGATTCTTCCTAAAGGATTAGAATCAAAGAAATGAACCGGAGCTTGTAGAACGGCCACCACCATTTTATCATGAAGTCTCTCAGAAGATCTCAGAGAAGCCAAAAGAAATCCATGAGCTCGAGCGAAAGCAAGCACAAAAGATGCACCAACAAGACAGCCATAGATTGTTAGATTTCTTCGGTCTTTCTGATCATCTGGGAGTTGCCTTGTCAATATCGAAACCCACACATCAGGAGAAACTATCATTCCTGAAAAAAATGCAAAAAAAGAACAAGACAAACTGGTTGAGTTAAGAGATTTTATAGAGAGATGTCAATAACAGTGAAAACCATGTATGAATACGTGAACCTGGGGCCGAAATCTCCTGGCAGTTGTAAAGAAGTCACAAGTAGAGATCGACCGTTGGTGGAGCTTGGTCTGTACTGAACTCGAGATCTGTGTACTTTGGAATCATTGTCTCGCCAATAAAGAGGGAACACTGTATTAACTCAAAGGAAAGGCGAGCACATGGAACAGACATCATCCCGACGCGCGTGCGCAGCGCTTACAACCGCTGGGTGCAATGTAAATAAGGTAGTGGCGTTGCTACTATTGTGACCGGACCATGCACTATTAAATGGTCAGTTCTATTTTCAATTCTGGGCAGTAAACTAACCACTTTGCTAAATAACAGCTAAACGATTTACCTTTTAAAAACTGAAGGAGACCTACCATTTCAGGGGACTTACCTTGCGTTATAAGGCACAAACAAGCTATTCCCAATATCGCCAAGGGATGTAACCCGCTTCTTAGGTAGTCCCAGTAAAGCTTAGATGACACCACTCCAATTGTTCGATCTTCATCCGATATTTCAAGGCCCTTGGCCTCACTGGCCAATGGAACCATTCTACCACCGCTCTCAGAGATTTTCCGTTCTTCTTCGTCCTCCTCCTCCGTGCTGTTCTTCGACTCGTTTTCTTGCAAAACTTTCTTATAGAGTGGATCAATGGTTGTACTGAGAATACCGTTGCTTTGTAGCTCCGTAAAACTTCCTTTCCCCAGTAAGTAACCTTTGTACAGGACAATCACTTCGTCGGCTTCTTTCATGTGCTGTTCCTGATGAGAGGTTAATACCCGAGTTTTATCACCCAGTAGCTCTTTGATGCACCTTTCAAAGATTTGTTTTCCAACTTTAAAGTCCACAGCACTCAGAGGGTCGTCCAACAAGTAAATATCTCCATCAGCGTAGACTGCACGTGCTAAATTGACTCTCGCCTGCTGACCGCCACTCAAAACTGCGCCGCGTTCTCCAACAATAGTTTGGTCACCGTCGGGAAACTGTTTGACGTCTTCGTAAAGGGCACAAGCCTCGATTGTTCTAGCGTACCTGTCTTCATCGTATGGATGGCCAAACAAAATGTTTTCTCGTATAGTTCCGGAGAAGATCCAAGCTACTTGTGGCACGTAAACAAGGGAACCTCGAAAGTTAATTGCTCCGCTTGTGTCCGAGACTTCGCCAGCGATTGCTGAGAGAAGAGTAGACTTTCCACTGCCCACTGGTCCAGTAATGACTGTCAAACTTCCTGGTGATGCTGTAAATTGGATATCGTTCAGGATAAATTCATCATCTCGATTAGTTTGCTTATACGTCAAATTGGACACACACAAAGCGAATGGGTTGTCAGGGTCTTTCACCTCATCGTGATCAGTACTAAAAACTTCTCCGTTTTCCTCAATAGTAACTTCTCCTTCACAGCTATTTAATTTGGTTAAAGTACTGTCCGTGCTACTTTTTCCACCCGTGGCCTCATCGGAAGGGATCGCAGCCGCTAAATTTTCCAACAGTAGAAAATCTTCTATTCTGCCGAGCGAAACGTAAGCGTCGTAAGTTCCTAGCATGCCATAGGCTAGATAAAAGCTCGTGCTTAATCTTAATACATTGATGTAAGAGATTAACATGAAAACATTAACAGGTGTGAGAGGACGACCAGTCAGCAAAAGGGTAATCACTGTCAACAATAGGGCAATTGGTGCTGAGGCGTACTCCAAGCCAGCAACGCCTGACAGAACGAGGCTCTTCTTACGGATGATGTTCATTTCACGTCTACAAAGAAACAAAGATCAGAATTTAGACAACGGAGTGAAATGCAATTTGTAACTTCACGAAAGATTAGAAATACTTGGCGTTAACATCATACGCCTTATTCCAAAATGGCCGCCATTTAATATTCATTAGTTTTCTTGCAAATTAGCCCTTGTTGCCTCATTCTTAACCGAAATTGAAAAGAACATTTTTCCTTAAACGAGGCAACAAGGGCTAATTTGCAAGTAAACAAAAGAATACTAAAACGGGGGGAATTTTGGAATAAGGTGTATTACTTAAGAACAGAATTTTTAAGTGTTTTGTGTTACGTTACTTGTGCAGATTTTGTTTTTCATTTTTTATTTCAAAACGGCTATTATTGCCAGTAAGTACTCGTGGGCATGGTGGCCTGGCTAATTGTTTGTGTCACTGAACAGTCAGGATCAAGCAATCCCAGTCGGCCTCACGTTCCCACTCAGGTGCATTGATCTAAATGGATATTGGAGAAGGGTCATCCTATGTTGAACTAGCCTTGCGTACAGATAGAGTTAAAATTCTTCTAGCCGCTTGGGAGACTGAAAAAAGAAATAATAAAAGCGCCAACCTATGGAGCTTGCTCATGCATAGACGTTATCAGACGCATTCCTACTAGACAATATCTGATTACTTAAAACACTACTCCAATAAATAATTTTCTTATATTCCTTCGAAGAACCGTAAAATGTCTGTTAGTCCAATCGAGCAAAGAGCCTGTATTTTTGATGCGTTTCACTATCAAGACGACATTCTCCAGCCAAGATTGTCAAGACTCACCCTTAAAAAAAACCTTGAGCGAAGAAAGGAGCTTCGAAGTACTGGGAGCACTGTACCGTCTAGGGATCTCGAGCATTGAAGTTCTGTTTTGAGTGTTGACTTTGTGTCGTTTTATCACGCTTACAAAAAACTACAGGATGTTAATTTGGCGCCGGTATAGCAGCGGCTATATAAATATAAGCTCTTTGTAGGAAAAATAGTAACAGTTTCAGTAAACGGTAGATCTATGGAGTCGTCACTTAATAGCTGACTTGCAGCTATGATGTCTCAATCCCTACCTTCGTGCGCTTTTTATCTTTTCTCGGTATTCATCTTCCCACGCATGCGTCTTGATTGCACGTATCCCAGAAACCACCTGGTTCATTAAGGAGATGCGCCGGTCGGATTCTGCAGCTATGCGCAGGCGTAGTTTAGCACTAGCAGTGGACAGCCCGGCAAAATACGGGACAAGAAAGCACAAGAAAATCACTCCCATTAGCGCCTGCCAGCCAATCAAATATAAGAGTAAAAACGTTACAGCAAAGAGTTGAAGTAATGAAAAACCTCCCAAGAAAAACAAGTTGACAGCGTCATCTTCCAGTCGCTGGACATCATTTGATATAAGGTCAATGACGTGTCCCGTTGAGAACCTTAACAATGCCTGTTTGCTGAGAAGAAGCGTCTGGAAAAAAAATCGAAGAGATAAACATCACTGACTACGAACTGAAAATTAATAGGGTTAAAACAGATAGTTTAGTCCATCTACAGGGTAAATGAAACTCTAAGCCTACAAAACAATCTTAGAAATGCAAGAACACCAAATCTTTTATTTACCTGGATCAGTGACTTGAAATAATATGAATATGTAGAAAAAATAACCCTGGTTGACCGATCTTTAATCACGAGCATCACTTCTAAAAAAATCCCTTGCCTAAAAAGAGGCAGTTTCATTGATGAAAATTTGCAAATGCCAATTTAATTTATTTAACAATTACTGTATAAGATCACGGAAGTTATAAGAGTGATGATAAATTGAGTGACGGGGAAGTACTTTCAGAATTCCTTCGGCCGTAAGAGAGTAACCCCCTCCCCCAGCCTAAATCTTTGTTCTCCCGATATATCTTTATTTTGGTATTCTTGGATCACCATTTATAGAAGCAAAGATACTTGGTTTAGTTGTCACGACCAAAAACGCAGGAAAATCGCAGTGGTAGTTTCCCTTTTAGACAAAGAGAAGGAAAGCAAAGCAGAAATCTTACCTTTAAGTAAACCAGGCCCTTCAGGGCGCTACTGAGTCTGTTACTCAACAGTTCACATCTGAAGTCCAAGTGGTGCATGCTAAGGCATCCTATCAAAGAGTTTACACTCATGGCTACTGCGCAAGCGTAGGGAAGATAATTTGTCTGTGGCTCAGTTGACATCAGAGTGGACGTTAGATATCCAAGAAACAATGGTTGAATAATGCCAGACATTGAGTAAAAAGTACTGGAAAAGATGATAAACATGGTCTCCTTAAAAGAAAGCATTTTCATGACGCTTTTCCACAGTTTTGGTCTGCCACCGTTTGCTTTGCACTTTGCAATTTCATTGTTCCAGTTTGCTTGAAGCTGTTTGATCAATGAGCAACTGACGTTCCCTTTCGGAAGAGGGAGAAAATCACTTTGTTCTAAGGGTCGTTTGCTGCCTATCTTGAAAACACTGTTCATCCATTGAAAGAAAAGAAGTGACAGAAAGCTCACTTTTTTCTGTGTTTCTCCTGAAGAGACCTTTTCGTATATATTTTTTGTCATGATTCTTGAGCTGCAAAAAAAAAACACATATCACATGAGCTACTTGGATGGAGAATCTACGCCCTTTGGTTTCGCCTTTTTAGGATACAACAATGTGGAACAATGGATGTATTGCATCAATGGTAAGGAGCAATTTGATGTACTTTTACGATTAAGACACCCATATTTAGTCGACAGGGACTCAATATGTTCCAAGCACACAGTGTTCTTGAGGGCACATATTATCTTTCACGAGTGCCAACTATGCTTTCATTTTCAATCGTAATCTGTTACTCTGCAATAGAAATTGGTCTAGGTGATCGCTGTATTCGAACTAATTAAAAAAAAATCCGTTTCCGAGAAGAAAAAGATAATTTGTCTCTCGCAAGCTAAGTTGTTTAGAAGAAGCCAACATTTGTATATGTTGTGAATATGCATGCAATGGCGAGCCGGACGCTAATGACGCAAAAATTGTGTGTGCTTTGGTGACTTTTTACCAATGAGGACACTTTGTGATGCTTACCATGAGGAATTTGAATCTCATTAGCGTTCAATCCTGAACATACTGACAAAATATAGCCTCTTTTTTTATTACTGAAGCTACAAATTGCCCTGTCTTAAAGTGCACCTAACACCAAAAATTTTTTCGCTAAAACAATAAAGCTTATGTTGTGGAGTAATTTAGCGCAAAAATGTTTTGATTTGGTTAAATCCTCGAATTTTTATGCCCCGTCAAAACCGAGTTTCCAATGGTTCGCGACCGCGCATGGGAAATCTGGGGAGAGCCAACGCTGTGACGTCAAATCGAGAACGAACGCTTCGGCTGTCCATAGTTAGTGGATAACATATCCTCCAAGATATTGGAGACCAGCTATTTCTCTTTCTTTAAGAGGAGTGATGGAGTTAGTCTTTTCTGGCTTTTCTCTTTGCTTTTT
>CM042754.1:25665287-25667787 GCA_022496165.2 Catalaphyllia jardinei | reverse complement strand
TAGTGTAGCGTGCAATTTGTAATAATAATAGTAATATTTGAGTTCTTCTGCAATCCCAGAAAATATGTTTTAGCTCAACCTCGTTCCCAGGGCCTTTTTGAAAGGCCCTGGGAACGAGGTTAATTTTAGCTATCATTAATAAATAATTAAGTAGATAGAATTTTTTGATTATAATACCTACAATAACATATTTCAAGTAAGGTGTACAAATTCTTTTGAAAGGGATTCAAAATATCTCCGAAAACTTTTCGTTTTTATACGATCAAAAGGTGATTGCTCAAGACTTCTGATTCAGACTCGCAAAAGGAGCATTTATCTTCTGTGATGAATCCTACTGGGTGAATAATTTGGTACTGGAAGGCTTTGACATAAGGTTCAAAACTCACTGTACGAGGCAAGATAAACAGTTTGTAAATTGTTTTTCGTTTAAGTTGAACTGCCCGCCGCATGCTTTAAAACTAGGGCATTGTTTGTAAATTGTCCTTTTGTGCTTATATGAGCAGAGTTTAATATTGTTATGACATTTTTCCAAAATTAGACATCTAAAGACCTTGTTGCAGATCTTCAAATAGAGAGAGATTTACAATACGGGATTAGTGTTCGTTTTTTAGTAGGACCGTATGTCATGACGAAGATCTACCCAAACTAAAGAATTTGTCTTGTTGATAATATGTAAAATAACATTATAGGAGTCTTGCGAAATTCTGATTGCCGAAGCTAAGAAAATATTACTCATCATCATATCGAAAAAGAAAAAACCTCATTAACATATACTTGCCACACACATAAACATACGCTACTACAAAACTAGTTTCGTCAACAGACCTCGTCAGTTGTATGGGAAACATCGCATACAACTGACGAGGTCTGTTGACAAAACTAGTTTTGTAGTAGCGCATGTTTATGTGTGTGGAAAGTAAATGTTAATTAGGTTTTTCCTTTTCAATACATATGATGATTATAGGAGTCTATATTATTTAATTCAAATATAAATGAGATCGTACGTTAATAAAGCAAGATTGGAAAAAGTTTTGGTAAAAGACGGGCTTGCTTGATGCGAATATCTTTATTGTTCCAAATTATATTTTGCTAGTCTTTTCCTGCATCAAATTCGGTTCGAAATTCATGATCAGACCACCATTGAAGTACTTATGTATAGAACTGGGAGCGACTAGGGATGTTTTAAATCGTAGTTACAGCGAAATAACAAAACAAAAAAAACACCAGACCGTTTCAGTAATAGACGTGAGCAACTTTTCCACCAGCCTGCATAGCTTGGCGATTTTTAAGCAATTTGAGGGCGCTAGTAAAGCGGGAAAGCCGCTATAAGAAGCGCCAAAGCCGCGAGGAGCCTGGGAGAGAGACAACTTCTTCGCCCCTCGTTTTCGCGGCTTGGCCGCTTTGTGCGCTCGCGTTCTTATTGCTGTAAACCGCCAAGATACGCTTTTCCGCACACCATCATTTTCACCGGCACCAAAACTTCTGTTAAGCTTGGTAAGTCGCAAAGATTTAGCCATAGTTTCAAAATCGATCATTTTTAAACCATCGTTTTTGTATTCGTTTATACCTGACGAGCGTGTTACTTTATCAACGCTTTTCCATAAAAATTTAAACAGCGCACAGTTGGTTTAGCTGTTTAATAATTTCCTTGAGGGCGGGTAATACAGCGAGGATGCATAAACAAGGTCTGGGATAAGATTTGATTATATTCACCTTTCCATACTAGGAGAGACCTCTGGAGAACCAAATATATTTATGAGTTTTTTATAGTGTTTTTCGATAAAATTCTTTTCTAGAAGTAAGTTTGTATCATAGGAGTAGTAGGCTCCCAAGGTTTGATAGGTCCATTTGGCCATTAAATTCCAAAAGGCTTTGTTTTGTTTCCTCTGGAGGATCCAATCCACATTGAATTTACTTCGTGACATTAAACCGTTAGCAATAACTTAATATCCTTTCCTACTACGATAAATCCTAATGACGAACCCACAGTCGTGTTTTCACTTAGAAACAGGGCAAATCATGTACAGTACTGTAGTGTCGTGTGGGAGAGTTGCAATCAATCTCGTCCATGAACTGCAACAAAATCACAGAATCGCGATGCGCGTATCTTGACCTCTTCTTCATATGACGCCGATGCGGATGATCTCTTTGTTAGACTTCCCTGGCAAAATCTTTAATAATCCGTCAACGAGAATTAAAAACGGCCACTATGGTCTATAAATCTCTTAATGGTCTCGTCCCTGATTATCTGAAATCAATGTTTACTGATAGGTGTGCAATATCTACTTAATCTCTGAGGCCGGAATTGTGAGGGCAAACTAGCTGTTCCAGTTCCTAGCACCAATTTTCTTAAAAAAACAGCTCCAGCTATAGTGGTGCGGTGCTGTGGAATAGCTTACCTACCAATTTGCGGCAAGCCCAAACTCTTTCTAGTTTGATAACAATGAAATAAATGCAATTTTAGTATTTACTTCCTTAGGAAATGACGAACAAAACAAAT
>CM042754.1:25659981-25665187 GCA_022496165.2 Catalaphyllia jardinei | reverse complement strand
TAGAGGACTAAATTATTTTAAACAAAATTGCCCTATATTTCGGTTTGGTTTGTATTGCAAACCGAAATATAGGCCAATTTTGTTTAAAATAATTTAGTCCTCTAGTCCGTTTTTATTTCATTTTAGTTGCATCCGCCGTTGGGATCAGTGTGCCGTCTATATTTTGTATTTTAAAATTTCTACTGATCCAGGTCTACTTAAGATCCGGCACTCTCATCGGTTTGTTGCTGTGGTTATACAGTTTTATATATAGGTATGTGCCACTGTGAAGGGTATGGTTTTCAAGGAGTTTACTCTAGCATAGGCTATGTAAATCAGAGCGTTTGGGTCTAGAATAGGGTTTCATTTTTCACGAAACTAAGGAAACCAGGCCTCAAAAAAAAAAAAATGAAATCAGCAAGTTTAAATTTTCATAGCCTCTTCCAAGCGTTCAAGGGCGCAGCGTGCGAATTTAATAAGCGCGGCGACAGGAAGTGACCTTTTTAGCTGTTACTCCTCATTATGTTTATACACGTACTGCTGCAGATCATATTTCTCAGTCTAGGTTCCAGACCTCTTATGTTTACGATATATATATAGTTTTCAAAAATTGTAACCGTCACTTTTGAAAATGTATGTTGATTAGCATACGGAACGTTAAGTTCTATGTAAAAATGCGTTGGAATACAATGTTTATCACCGCTGTTTGTGTTATTTTCTTAATCAAGCTACGATGGCCTAAGAACAAGAGTTTATAAGTGACCTTTAACCTTTTGTAAAGTTTGTCCACAGGCGTTCCTCGCTTCCTCTCGATCTCTCACCGCGCTTTTTTTTTTATTTTTTCGCGCGCTGTTTTCTGCGCTGCGCCCTGATTAACTGGAAGAGGCTAGAATTTTCACGACTTAGCCTCAACAGCATTGATAGATGACTAACATAAAACGCTACTGGATATTATTGCTGTCAAGAATCAGTTTCTGGAAAACAGCTAGTCCAGGATAGGAGTGATTTGAGGAGTTTACTCTAGTATAGGGTAGCAAAATTCAGCTGAACTAGCCCTGGTATAGGCTAAGGGTTCCAGCCAGGGTCCCAGCGGCACATTCCCACCCAGAAATTCCTCAAGTACCTCCCCCGGGTGTTCGGCCTCCATCCCCCATCGTTTGCGTCCCACAAAAAAATTACCGCCAGCTTTATTAGCAGCCAGATCATAGTTAATAGAGAGGAATGGTTATGAAACACGACAAAGTCCTTTGTTGTATGTTTTCGTTCGCATTTTTGGCCTTGCCCTGAACAAAACACAATAGTTGTTTACTCCGTACTGAGGAACTAACCAATAGAAACGTGTTGGTTACGTAACTCATGCATAGTGTATGAGCGCAAAACAAAAGATTGTGCAATGTCGTGGACCTTCCAACATAAATCTTAGCATCTTTGTTTGTTCTTTTGAGGTTTGCCGGGCTTCATAACCAGTGACCTCCATTAACTTATTTTTCCCTTGAATTATAATCGTCTGTCGATGTTGTGAATGAAAAGATAAAATTTCTTTTTTTCCCTGCAATGAGTTTTAATCCTCTTTCAGAAATGTCACCAACAATGTAATTAAAATAACACCATAGCACTTCTCTTGATCTGCTGAGGGCGCATTGAAGACGCCCGCAGCTCATTTGCATAATCGGTTTTCACCGCTCAACGCTCGTCATTTTCGCTCACAAAGGAATTCGACAGTTGAATGGAGCTCAAACTTCTCGACGGTTAGTACATGCAATAAGTCACGTACCGAATCGAAGTGAAACCAGTGGATCGGGCTCTTGAATCTTTAAACTCGGAGGTAATTTATTTTCTTCTTTGGGCGGTATTTTGTACGTTAAAAAGAAAGCGTGCGAAGTAGCAACCAGTCACATTAATTATTGAATTATTATGTCACCAGGCGCAAAAATATATCAAAACAAATCGATTGCAAACTAATTCGGAAACAAAATAAGACCTGTACCTAGCGTGCGATGTGGCATTCTGATCAATCCGTGTAAACGTCACATTTTACATGTGCTGAATCGAATTGCCGAATTAAGTGCATGTAAAATGCGACGCCTAAATCAATTGAATGCCGCATATTTCAATTCAATGCGAGTCAGTCGAATATTCGACTGATCCAGTCGAATGTGCGACTGAAGTTCGACAGTTTAAACGCCGTATTTTACATGTGCCGTGCGAATCGAATTCAAATTATGTTAAATAATTTAAGTTTGCTCGAATGGGAATTTAAAGCACGTCGCTCGCGCTCAGCAATTTTATTCGGCAAATCAAATCAGCCGAACGTATTCATTCGAGTCGACTAAAATTAATAGCGGAGCTCCGGTGGCCTGAAGGGCCGCCAAGCGGATCCCCATAATCATATAGGAAAAAGAAACCCATGTATTGATTTCTCATGGTTATCATTGGCAGCGGTATTGCTCGTGGGCGCGTACGCACGACGACGACAACGGCGACGACGACGGAGTCGCGCAACGTGGGAGCCATACTCCAAATAATAGGTTGATAGAGACATGCAGCCTTGGTATACCGTGTACCTCTTTGTTATTGGACATCCATATTATGAACAATTGACACCTGTCAAAACAAGGTATCTGCTGACCAGTATTACGTGACCATATCGCGGGCTCAAGTCTACAACTCATCGAGGTAATTTGTTTTTTGAAGTTGACCGCTGACCAAATGTTGGTTTTCGATTGGATCGCGGGCTCATATCAGGTCAAATTGTTGAAAACAGTTCAGGATTGTTCGGAAGCCGGGTAACGCTAGCCTATGATTAAAATTTATCCGAATTATAACGCTTTCTTTATGCAAATGTTTTTTCCTGCTTTGTTTTGTGTTTATAAAACTCAAAACAGAAAACCTCACCGCAAAGGTACAGAACTCAAATCAAAATTGTACCTTTTCCTGGGTTAGCTTAATCGGGTTCTTAACAACCTGGGCAAGGAGCTACGCATTTAGGCTGGCCTAAATCTATATATCATTTGATTCAGCGCATGTAAAATGCGACGTTGAAACCGGGCCTAAGGCGATGGCAAACGAGGAAACATTGTTGCTCGTGACGTTTCCTTGTGCGTGCAAACGAGGAAACAGTTGTTGCGGGCACAAAATGTTTCTGAAAAAAAAACAGATACATTTTTTGTGACTAGGAACAAATTTTGCGTCCGCAACAAATTTTGCGCGCGCGGGCAAACAGGGAAACATTTGTGTCCGCAACAATGTTTCCTTGTTTGCCACCCCCTTTAGCTTACCCAACTTCCTAGTTCAGTCATACCAAAGCAGAGCTCACCAGCCGCCGTCGAGCACAAGGAAATCACCGGTTCTTGTAGTTTTTCGTTCTTGGACCCCTTGTAAGGGACGGTTATGATCTCTACAGCGATAACAACGAGCATAGTAAGTTCAGGAAATTAATTAGTTCATCACAGTCAACTATATCTTCAAAATTCACTAATTCTGATTCTACTGATCAGCTTTAACTTCGTCTCGTGCGAACTTCATGAGTATCACTAAGTGTCCAACTGTTCTTTTCACAGACACAGAACAACACTGTAAATCCAGGTTCAGAATCAACCTCGCTTAGAAATCTATATCCCGCTTGATTTCATATTCGGTCAACTCTTTAACAACTCGACCGAATCTATTAATTTATTTAGTATAGATTTACCGTAGTCTATTGTAAATCCGTGAATTTGATTGGCTATATTACCGTTTTCTATCTGCTGTTGGCAAACAGTTACGCATCAGCGCACATCGCGCGTCACGTTTGAACCTGATGTAACATAATAAAACAGTTCTTTTCTACGCGTTACTTGATAGTCAACTCGGCTACGCCTCGTTGACTATCTGCTCGTAGAAAACTCGGGCTCGTAGTCTAATTGTTAAGTACTAGTAGTAATCAAAGATTATGAGTCCGTTCGACGCACGACTTTTAAGCTTTTCAAACTACGAAACCCACGAAATCTTTCCTTTGTATCCTAAAGAACGTAACATATCAATTGCATAAGTAACCTGTTTTGAAACAGGTCCATTGCGTAATGTAGAAGCTTCTTTTGATGTTCTTCATCCAATTCAAATGAAATATGTGGTAAAACACTGCCGTCATCTTGTAGAAGTTGATCAGTCATCGCTCATGTTAATGGCGTCATGGCGGATGTCAGTATAAGAAACAGTCAGACGAGTTGGTGTTCTATCCTTGTCAGTAACAACATCAAAATAGGAAAATGAATGCAGTGACATGACGACCGGGCTACTACCGGTCGAGCAAAAGTGAACGTTGCTGTGTGATAAACAACCTGCCCGGATGTTTTGCAAAGTATTTGATCATCATGCGCACCAAATGTTTTATTTGACGCAGACCCGGCAGTCAGTCCTACCATGAAATCATTCCTGCACGTGTCAGTGTGATTAAAATTCCAGTGTCTCCCACTGTAATAAATACAGACATAGAGCAGTGGAAACAAAGCTCCTAATTGCCCCCCGCAGGGTTTTGGCCCAGAGGCCAAAACCCGAGGAGGCACCCTAGCATTTCCCGGGTGTATACATACAAGGACAAAGAATCTTTGTTGAAAAAGTAAGAAATGTACGTATTTGTAGTGGGCAAAGCATTCTCGATTTGACCAAAAAGCAGGCGTGCACGGTAGTCTCGAGTAATACTTTAGCAAGCGCGCACGGCGGTGTCGGGTACTTGCAACAATGAGGTCGCGTTCCGTCACCTTCCAGCTTCGCCATCTTCTAGCAGCAGCTAGCAGCATTTGAAGGTCTTGCATCTACGAGTTCGCGTTTCGTCACCTTCGAGCTTCGCCAAGCATCTAGCAGGATTTGAAGGTCTTACAACCAGGACGTCGCGTTTCGTCACCTTCGAGCTTACACAGAATATTAATACTAGTAATAGTTTGTAGCGTTGCAGTTGTGTCCTGCGTGACAGATATGTCTTAAACGTTTCGACCAATTGTATGTGTCGTTGTTTCTTCCAATGAAATTGCGTTGTGACAGTGTCTTCTTAGAACGGAGATCAGTTACCAGTCTTATGGCTGCGTATTATTAGATAGAACCCATGATATGATTGGCTCAGTATATCCTATTACGTCAGAGGACATGTCTGCCATATAGGACATAACTGCAACGGTACAATATTTCTCACTAAATCTGCCACCGTTTCTATTTTATCCCTCAAGGGTATAAAATTCCACTGCGCATAAGG
>CM042754.1:25652481-25654981 GCA_022496165.2 Catalaphyllia jardinei | reverse complement strand
AAAGTGAACAGACTGCAAATTGTAGTAGTTGCTAAAAAGGTATCTACGGGTTGTAACTGTTCATCAGTAGGATGCCTAAAATGTGTGCAATTCCACAATTGGTTTCGGCTCCAATATTATTCTGAAAATACATTAAGAGCTTCCTCTGAATTTTTAATCATGTTTGCCACGAGCAATTTCTAGATGGAAAGAGTTCTTTTCTCCCGCGCACCGTATGCTAAAAAGTCTCTTTGTTTTCAAAGATTTTGCTATTCATTTGTTAAGTCTTTACGTTTGGATGAACGAGAGGCGTTTCGATTCTGGTGTCAACTTAAGTAATGGTGGTGCAGAGATCTTCAGGCTAATCGAGTTTCTGTGTAATGTTGATAAGTTGTCTTTTACTGATTTATCACTGTTGAGAACATTTTTATCGAGTGTCGCTCAAAGTGATATACTTGAGAAGTTAGGACGAGTCGAGTTACTTACAGCTGTTGGTAGTATTGTGGAGGATTGCATCAAATCTGTGAATGGTTTCCGACACATGAAACTGTCTAGTAAGTATACGAACATTGTAGAGTTTTTGGCTACTGCCAGAGAAAGGAATCAGGAACTGATCTCCTCGATTATAGAAGCACTGAGCCGGGAAGTAAACGATAATGAGATTTTGGAGAATTTGGATGGCGCGATTCTGGATTCCCATTTATCATGGCCTACAATTATATCTTCATTGCTGATTATGGGTGAGCTGTATGTTTCGTTCAGTCCAGTCCATTTAGCAGAAAATGGTTATTATGTCAGTATGTTCTCTGAGACCAGGGCCAGCGAGTGGCTAACAGCGTGGATGCTAAAACACGGCGGTCTGGTGAGTAAAACACACATCATCAAATGGCATAATGTGCTCTATTGTCTCAGTTAAAACGTCTCAAAAATGCGGCTAATGCAACAATTTGTATCATTGCCAACATCCCTTGAACACGTATACATGTAGTTATGAGGCAAATAACGGATACAGTTACTGGGAATAACTCGAAAGATACTTGTTTTCAAATGCTGGGTTTGTAGAAGCTATAACGTTACACTTTTAACTGGACCAGTCTTTTAAGCGCATGGTATTAATATATTGTAGGCTTCAGTATCAACACACTCCTTCACAATATGTCTTGCTTGAAATCATTTTCATTTATTAAATCGACTTGTCACCTTCCTTTTATAATGCTAATTTGCATGAAAAACAGGAATTGAAAACAATTGAGAAAGCGGGCATAAATTCCAGCACTTCAACCCACGAGAATTCAAAATGTTTCTTGTTTTGAAACATGCTTCACTAAGCAGAAAAGCGAACTCATTAAAAACTGGACAGTTATGCAAATTTAGAAGCTTTCTTTCGGTACTTCTCAGCAGGCCTTAGAAGAGCTCTGCACATGCACGTATCGTTCAAGGACTTAAGAAAGCCACAACGGCAATGGCAATGGCAACGTCTCTAGACAAAAGTTTCAAGAAATGCACGTGCGTACATTTCTTTGCCGTGCGTACATTTCTTTGCCGTTCTCTTCTAAAAGACAACGTGAAATGACCAAATTCTGTGTTGTCTGGAGGACGTGAGCGATGACGGCTATGTTATAGAAAATAAAGCAATATGACATTTGTCCAAGTCTTAGGTCTGCACGTTTCCCCAAACTTCAGATATTCGTCGAAATGTTTCACAGAAATTTACAGAGCCCAGTATGAAAACGCCATATTGCTGTACCTCCGCGGTACACCAATATTGCGGCCGGAAAATAGTGTAAACATCTGGAACTTTCTTTACTCAAAAAACAAAAGTTTACAAAAGCACTTTTCCTAATGCTTTAACTTCTAAAAGAGCTCAAAGTCGTGAGATGCGTCAAGAAAAAATGATATCATTTTCTCTTGGATGAGTATATATTTTTCAACAACTAGATCGTAGCCTTGTGTCACGCACCTACATAATCCGCAAATTCAAAATGCTCTGGTTTCCAAACGAAGCACGCTTTGAGCCATAAATTAAAATTGTAAACAGGTATAGATATGCCGTCTCTGCATGCCTGATGAGGATAAAAACTTTGGTGGATCTTTAGTTTTAGATTTTGGAAAGTGATGACGTCAAGTGAAAACGATCTATTCAATTTCGAGATAGCTTTGACAGTGAGAAACAAAGAATTTCCTTTCAACAACGGATATATGCAAGAGAAAATGAGGTGATATTGTGACCCTCAATGCGCATTCAAGAGAATCGCTTTTAATTTATAATCAGACAACTTCTTTCAATTAAGATCTTTTTCGTTTGTTCACATTTAACACTGAGGTGTATCTCGTTTACTCACAACGAAAGTGTTAACCTTTACCGACATCTAGCCTAAAGTCGTGTCTGAACCACCATTCGATTCGCTTACGGACTTAGCAAATAAAAACTCCTGATGGTATAGCGAGCTGGAATGTTGTTTGCAGTCAAGAGTTATGCTCATGGTTAAAGTGGTACTATGACGAAAATCACACCTTTCCT
>CM042754.1:25644981-25647481 GCA_022496165.2 Catalaphyllia jardinei | reverse complement strand
CCAATCGACCAACAGTACTGTAGTGGCCAGCTACCCTTGGCCGAGCAAATAACTCGTATTCATCCAGACAAACATTTACTTCGTAAAAACATCTTACAAACATCGAATCTCTGCGTATCTGAGCGATTCGAAGTTATTATGCTGTACTTCACGATGGCGGGAACAAAAAACATGGCGGAAAACTGTACGCATATAAGTACATGGCGAAATCTGCGCCCACCCAATCTCTAGTCTGCGACAACAATTAAAGCTTCATGCATTGATCACGATATGAAATCTACAAGTACTCTATGGCAGTTGAAATAAGTTCACTCTTAATGCATTTGTTTTACTGTTAAATCAACCTGAAGTTTCTACTCTAAAAACTGGCAGCACAAACTGGTGTGAACTAAAACTTGGACCCAGGCCCATGGACTATCCTATGGGCCACTCTCCCAAAAATGACTAGGGTAAGTATTAATTGCTTCTAACCAATTATTTTTGCTTTAGCAGAACGGAGTAGTAAAACTACTTATATGTTCATGAACACGACTTTGAAGCACCTTGGCTTTGGGATATTAACCATGGCAACAGCTAAATTTCATCGGGTGTAGTTTGATCAGCGTAAATAATTTTTCAGCGAAAAAAAAAAATAGAAGGTGGCTCAGAGCGATGTGGTCTCCTTCGCAGCCGTTCGATATGCCGGTACAGATATTCTAAAATGACCCGAGGCAATATTTGAGCCTCGGATGCATGTTAGAATATTGATATTGTTACAGTAATGACGTAATGTTAGTCAGTGTGTTGCCATATTTGGAGGTGAGGCAGAAAAGAGAGAATTTCCGCGATGCAACAATCGCCGTCCTTGTGTTGATGAGTTTTACTCCGTTACTAATGACTTTACTGAACTCGCTTTGTCTTCGGACAATCACGTCTGTGGAAGTTTCTACATGGACTGGTGGCTGTGCCAGTGGAAACCGTAAGATTCGAACGCAGTATTCACTTGTATGATTGAATTACTAGTTGGGTTAACCTTAATATTGTAAGCTTATTCAAGCCCGTCAGTTTATCTAAGATTAAAGTGTTGTGTTGCTTGAATGTTGATAATTTACTTACTCATAACTTAACAATACATCAAACGTGGCCTGTTATAACCTCGACACTGTTCATTGGCATAATTTTAATTGCTCTCAAAAAAGAATACTTCATCAGCATTCGCTAACATTAAGATTTTTTTTTCTGTTTTTTTTTTTCATATAGGAGAAAGAACGGGAAAAGATCAAAGTTCCTACTTTGAAAAACCAGTAAGCGCATACAAAAAGAGGGTCCAATACGTCATCGAGGCTTGAATAAATGCGAAGTTTCGTTTTTTTTCTTTTAGACGTGCTATAAATTTATATGCATTTCACAGCATTACTGCAGGGTAGCTAGTCAAACCGACGTAAATTGACCTCGAGGGTACTTCAATCATTAGACTTGACTTGTATTTGTAAAGGCAGCTTTGGTGAAATGAGTACCTCGTGTTGCTCTAAGAGATCTGGGTCGAGTACGTGAACTTTTGGCAGGAACGATGCTACTTGCCAACCCTTACCAAAATGAACTCACTGACTAAAAGTGATGTGAATGTCTAGATAAGCTATCTATAGAGGTTTTGCACTACAACCGTGTTGCATGGCAAGAACAATAAAAATGTTTTGCATTAAAAAGAACAATTTTTCCCATAGGAAAAAGAATCTATTGTTCCTGGCATGCAACATGGCTGCCGAGCAAAACCTGTTATGGAAAATAAGATCAGGATCATTGCTGCTTGACAAGAGATAACTATTAAAAATATATGTATACGGCATAGTATGCAAAAAGGGTTTATGTGGAGAACTAGCAACGGAATGGAAACTAATATTGTATCGACAAGTTGAATTAGGCCACGTTTGATATATCAATCATACTCTAGCATGGCTCCAAGGCTCTCAGGCCAATATATGGCCCGAAAGGTTTTGACGCTTGGGAGCTTCTTTGCTTTTATTGTTGTAAAAATAATCAGTGGCATTATCTGTTAAGTGCCAGATGGGTTACAGAGACCAGAAATCGTTTAATTTTCTTGTTTGTTTTACTGAGTTGCTAAATAGCCCAATGTTGTCAAAGTCAGCGCTTTCTGGACCCGTCACGCAGTCATTCCCTCCATATGAGGAGTGAAAACATTGTGTGACCAGCCAGAAGAACATCTTTGCATGGTGTTAGATCAGTCCACAAGTATATTCAGGTTTATATTTCAGACTTTTTTTAACCTCTTTTTTCAGATAAATCTTTAGCAACAGACAGGCTTGTTGATGTTTGGGTCTCTAGATTAAAGAGAATTATAAATATATGCACTTTATTTACGTTTAGAATGTAATAAGTAAAAAAATATGTTAAAGAGTCCAAGTTTAATACCCAGATTTATTAAGACCGTATACCAATCTCTTAGGCTGGAAAACTTGGTAGCCACGTTCGACCGCCATCTTGAATTCACGGGGAAGACCAC
>CM042754.1:25625623-25644881 GCA_022496165.2 Catalaphyllia jardinei | reverse complement strand
TACGAAACGTCAAGTATAATATACCATGCGAAACTTTACTATGTTTGTAACCGCTGTTTGTTTTCTCTTTCTATTGAAATTGAAATGGCCGAAAAACAAGAATCTTTATGATATATAGTTTTAATTTTGGAATATAGTTTCAACATCTTTAAATAGTTTTTACTATATTTTTACTGTAATTCCATTTCTATTATTCAAATTGTAATTATTGTAAAGCGCTATTGGGCTAAAAGGAAATATCGCTATATAAATAAAGCATTATTATTATTATTATTATTATAAAATGGAGCTCCTTCATTTTAATTATAACACGTCTTCTTTTGTGTGAACGATAGGTCTAAAAATACAGCGGTGCATTTTATCCTAAGGCCACTTGACCCATGACCTCATAAAAAGCGACTTACCAGAAACAACCATTTATCAAACTCCTGCAGTTGTTGTCAGTAAGATACTGCAAACAAAATCCCGGCCCAATTAACTAGCCACCTCTATTAAGCAGATGAGACCACCTTTTTGATCGTCCTGATGAGAGTTTTATTTCGTCTCACGCGTAGTTAGGCTTTGTTGATATGCTTTGGACAAGGCGCTGACAGATAAGAGTCCGAAATGAAAGTCGCGACTGATGAAAACTTTAAAGCACATGTTTACGTGAGTTCACTAAGAAATTAACACGTTGGTATAAAACGAAAAAAGATATCCAAAGTACACATTTTACCAAGTCTCGTGCTAATTCCTGAGGAACCCCATAAAGCAAGCAACCTCTATTAAGGCGGGGATACACATGAATAGGAGTGAATTTTGAGGTAATATTGAAAGGGAATTGTTAGGATTAAAATGGGTTGGAAACACTACCAGACAGTTGACCCTCTATATCCGTCTACTAATTCTTAATTATTCATATTTTACCTAATTCATATTTTACCTAATTCATAATTTAACCTATACTTTGAGAAAAAAATCTCTTTCTCAAAATGCCCAAAATTCCCCCAAATATTTACACAAAACCGCCAAACAGTGGTTAATAAAATAAGCATAGAGATTTAGCGTTGCTTGAAACGTGACCGAGATATTGGCAGAAAGGCCATGTTAAGCGACGTCAAAACAGCCTTCACGTGTACCCCTGCCTTAAGCAGCTATTAAAATCTCAAACCCCGGAGGGTGGCCTATTAATAGGGTCTGGACTGTGTTTTTCTTGCTATGGCGCCCTGACAGGACAAAGCACCTTGAATTGGATGACATATCTTCTTCCATAAATTCTTTAAGATCGCCCCCGAAAAGACCAAAAACTTAACCATTATCCTTTCTATAATCATGCAAATGCAGACGGAGACATTCCTCGTCCGCTTTGTTTCATGTGTGTTAGCTCGAGCTAATTACACATGATAACCGAAAATTCCTTGTAACTTATAATTAGATATTTGCACCACTAGCCATTTTACTTAAGGCACTTCCTTCCCTTTTCATTAGAGTATCAAAAATGCCAAATTCTTCAACTTGGCCATTTTGTAAAACTACTATCATGTCACAGTCTCTAATGGTGTTCAAACGATGAGCTATAGTAATAACTGTGGAGTCCTTCAGTTTCTCGCGCACTACATTCCAAATTGTTCGCTCCGTGTCCGGATCGACGTGAGCAGTGGGCTCATCTAAGATGACGATCTTGTTTTGTTGCAACAGCACACGAGCCAAACAGATGAGCTGCCTTTCTCCTACACTGACATTTGCGCCATGTTCCAACAACTCGTGATCAAGCTGTCCCCGGAGACCTCCCACAAACTCTTTCAGCTGCACATCCTCCAAGGCTTGCCATAAATCAGCTTCATCAAATTGTCCCAGAACATCGAGGTTTTTCCTTAGCGATCCACTGAAAAGGACAGGACTTTGGCCGAGAACGGATATATACCGCCGAGCCTCTTGCAGGTTCAGTTCCTTTATACGAACCTTGTCAATAATGATGTCTCCATGGGCATCTGGCATGCGCAAAAGAGCTGCTACAAAGGACGACTTCCCAGCTCCCGTGCGGCCTGCAACGCCAATCTTTGCTCCTCCTTTGATGTTGAGATTGATTTTCTTCAGCACTTGAGGTCCCCCCGGATAGTAGGTCATTGACACCTCTCGGAAGGTGATATTTCCATCGCTAGGCCAGTGTTCAGGGGCAAGTTGCGAGACTTTGTATCCAGGTTCAGAGTCCAGCTTGGTGTAGGTCATAACTCTTTCAACAGACGTCATGTAATTCTCGACATCTGCTGTTTTCCTCACCGTGTATTGAGTCAGTTCTATTGTCTGAATGACGTAGACTAAAGCAAGACCGGCAACAGCTGGTTGGAAAAAACAAACGTTGGAAAAAACGTTGATCTCTGAGTTCTCTCAGTGTTCGTTTTTTGAAAAGTGTTTAGCGTTTTGAAATTACAGTTGAACCCCACTATTTCGAAGTCCCAAGGGGAATGGAAAGTTGTTCGAAATAGCGGGGTTTCGAAATAACCGGGGAAGCGTAAAATTCTTAACAATGAATCATTTTTGAATAAAATACAGTATGGTTTGAAGAGAGACACTGTGAAAATAAAAATACAGTAATTACATGTCGGATAAATCAGCAGATGCTGAACAACATTGCATTGTAAAATCTTTGAATGTTCTCTTGTTTTTGGTTTTTTCTAATACTTTAGTCAATCGTGAAGGACAACAGGCCTGTTTGCCGTCGAATTTCGGCTCCCTTAACAGCAAACAAACTATAGCGTAAGAGTGTCTCGATTGCTTGACGGACCTTACTCTTTGTTGGTCGCTTGGAAGTTTCTTGTACTCTGTCTTTGACAAGTTCGAAATAACGGAGTTGATTTAAGGTGGAAGGAAAAAGCGACGAGTTCGAAATTGCGGGCAATTCGAAATAACCGCGACTGTAGCTGTAAGAAGTCGCCGTTTGCTTTTTACCACAGGGGCACAAGATTAATTCATACGGGACTTAATTGTCGGACGCACACCTACAGTGTTGCCTAATAGCAAACACAGCAATTTCATATTGCGCAGACACAATTATTTTGGATTACTGTATAAGTGATTGTACACCTACCGGCATCTTGAGATACCAAAACTGCCAATAGAGCTACTGAGCCGATTAACAGGGAAGCGAGGACGTCCATGTGCACACCCAGCCATCTTCCACTTGCCATCACCATGATATACGACTGATTGTAGACATCTAGATATCTACAGCAACAGATAGAAACAGAGAGAAAATCACTATCAATATCAGTCCTTGAAATCATAAATAGATATATATACCAGGTATATGAGAGGTCTCAGGGGCAAATAGGAGATAGTTTCTCAGCATTCACCTGGGACCTGCCGGGTTAAGGTTAAGTAGGTGGATGAATGCGCCTGAGTTTTTCATCCAGCACGAAATCGGTTGCAGATGGAACCGATGCGTCATTACCAAGATCTGTTGCATGACCCAGGAGACAGGAGGCACACCCTACTTGGCGATCTTCTAGCAAGATGTGACTAAGAAAAATGAATGGGCTGCTAGTTCATCAACGTTTGCCAGGTTTTGCCAACACCACACCTGTACTCATTCACACTCTTGACGAAAAACAGGCGCCGCGCGAGTTTTAAGTGTCTTGGCTGGCAAAATGTCACAAGTAAGTCAGACTGTCCCGGCTGGATTAAATCCGTAAAAGTATCCCGAGGTTCAAAGTTAACCGAAATTTACCACTGACTGCCTCATGAGTACACTTTAAATTGTCATTATTTTATTGTTCCACGATGCCACTGTGAATTCCATTGTCGCAACCGTTGGATGCAAGTTGCAAAACTTTTCTATTTTACATAGAAATATTTACCCCTCCAAGGATACACATACTTAATCCTCAGGGCCCGCTCATCCCTCAAAAAAAAAAAAAATTAAAATGAACATACCTATAAAACTGATCGACGAAATCTCTTTGTCTTCCTCTTGTCCGAATCGTGTCCAGTCCATTCAAGGTCTCGGAAAAATGAGAGAACACTGGACTACGACACGTTGACTCCAATCTTTTCAGGCTTCTGGACGTTTTTAAGTAGTACTTTGATATGTAAATTACTAACACAGTTAAAGGCACAACAACAATCAGTAGCCAAGGATTTGTGACAGTGGGGACACAAACTGTTGTGAGAAGCAATAAAACTATCTGGATTGACATCAAGAACGTTTTGGGTAGCACTTCATCTATGCAGCCTACGTCTTTTGAGAAGCGATTCATGATTCTTCCTAAAGGATTAGAATCAAAGAAATGAACCGGAGCTTGCAGAACGGCCACCACCATTTTATCATGAAGTCTCTCAGAAGATCTCAGAGGAGCCAAAAGAAATCCATGAGCTCGAGCGAAAGCAAGCACAAAAGATGCACCAACGAGACAGCCATAGATTGTTAGATTTCTTCGGTCTTTCTGATCATCTGGGAGTTGCCTTGTCAATATCGAAACCCACACGTCAGGAGAAACTATCATTGCTGAAAAAATGCAGAAAAAGAACAAGACAAACTGGTTGAGTTAAGAGATTTTGTAGAGAGATGTCAATAACAGTGAAATCCATGCATGAATACGTGAACCTTGGGACGAAACCTCCTGGCAGTTGTAAAGAAGTCACAAGTAGAGATCGACCGTTGGTGGAGCTTGGTCTGTACTGAACTCAAGATCTGTGTACTTTGGAATCATTGTCTCGCCTAGATATCGGAATCTTAAGTTTACATCAGGCTGGAGAACTGTTTCTAAAATTCCTTCAGGTCTTTTCTGAGAAACCCCTGATTTTAATATTACATTGCGTTTAAGCAATCAGGACGCTCAGCTAAAGGAACAAACAAAAATATAGGCAAAAAACGTAAGGCAAACTGAGGCGATCACCTGTCAGCTAGAAAGAGAGATCACCTTATCTTGCTAAAGGTGGGATCAACGTTGATTTCAGGCACTTCCAGTCAGGATTCTGACGGTGAGCACCTTTGATCTGCCTTATGCTATTAGCACCAACAAACATTCCCTTGTCGACACTAATAGTTTTAAGGATTCCGTGTACTTTTGAACGCAATCCGTTTATTGTATTTGGGTTACCTGCTTGGCTACTATTGGTGACCAAAAAATTAGACCTTGTTGTTCTTGATTTCGTTTGGTCAAAGAATCGGACGTCACCTTACGTTTCATCTCCTCAAAATATTTAATCAAGGTTATACAGGAACGTGTCAGTCATTCTAGATCTGCGTCACGTCTTTGCGCCAATAAAGAGGGAACACTGCATTAACTCAAAGGTTTAATGATAAAAGGCGAACACATGGAACAGACATCGTCCCGACGCGCGTGCGCAGCGCTTACAACCGCTGGGTGCAATGTAAATAAGGTAGTGGCGTTGCTACTATTGTGACCGGACCATGCACTGTTAAATGGTCAGTTCTATTTTCAATTCTGGGCAGTAAACTAACCACTTTGCTAAATAACAGCTAAACGATTTACCTTTTAAAAACTGAAGGAGACATACCATTTCAGGGGACTTACCTTGCGTTATAAGGCACAAACAAGCTATTCCCAATATCGCCAAGGGATGCAACCCGCTTCTTAGGTAGTCCCAGTAAAGCTTAGATGACACCACTCCAATTGTGCGATCTTCATCCGATATTTCAAGGCCCTTGGCCTCACTGGCCAATGGAACCATTCTACCACCGCCCTCAGAGATTTTCCGTTCTTCTTCCTCCTCCTCCTCCGTGTTGTTCTTCGACTCGTGTTCTTGCAAAACTTTCTTATAGAGTGGATCAATGGTTGTACTGAGAATACCGTTGCTTTGTAGCTCCGTAAAACTTCCTTTCCCCAGTAAGTAACCTTTGTACAGGGCAATCACTTCGTCGGCTTCTTTCATGTGCTGTTCGTGATGAGAGGTTAATACTCGAGTTTTATCACCCAGTAGCTCTTTGATGCACCTTTCAAAGATTTGTTTTCCAACTTTAAAGTCCAAAGCACTCAGAGGGTCGTCCAACAAGTAAATGTCTCCATCAGCGTAGACTGCGCGTGCTAAATTGACTCTCGCCTGCTGACCGCCACTCAAAACTGCGCCGCGTTCTCCAACAATAGTTTGGTCACCGTCGGGAAACTGTTTGACGTCTTCGTAAAGGGCACAAGCCTCGATTGTTCTAGCGTACCTGTCTTCATCGTATGGATGGCCAAACAAAATGTTTTCTCGTATAGTTCCGGAGAAAATCCAAGCTACTTGCGGCACGTAAACAAGGGAACCTCGACAGTTAATTGCTCCGCTTGTGTCCGAGACTTCGCCAGCGATTGCTGAGAGAAGAGTAGATTTTCCACTGCCCACTGGTCCAGTAATGACTGTCAAACTTCCTGGTGATGCTGTAAATTGGATATCGTTCAGGATAAATTCATCATCTCGATTAGTTTGCTTATACGTCAAATTGGATACACACAAAGCGAATGGGTTGTCAGGATCTTTCACCTCATCGTGATCATTACTGAAAACTTCCCCATTTTCCTCAATAGTAACTTCTCCTTCACAACTATTTGATTTGGTCAAAGTACTGTCCGTGCTACCTTTTCTACCCGTGGCCTCATCGGAAGGGATCGCAGCCGCTAAATTTTCCAACAGTAGAAAATCTTCTATTCTGCCGAGCGAAACGTAAGCGTCGTACGTTCCCAGCATGCCATAGGCCAGATAAAAGCTCGTGCTTAATCTCAATACATTGATGTAAGAGATTAACATGAAAACATTAACAGGTGTGAGAGGACGACCAGTCAGCAAAAGGGTAATCACTGACAACAATGTGGCAATTGGTGCTGAGGCGTACTCCAAGCCAGCAACGCCTGACAGAACGACGCTCTTCTTACGGATGATGTTCATTTCACGTCTACAAAGAAACAAAGATCAGAATTTAGACAACGGAGTGAAATGCAATTTGTAACTTCACGAAAGATTAGAAATGCTTGGCGTTAACATCATACGCCTTATTCCCAAAATGGCCTCCATTTTAATATTCTTTTGTTTTCTTGCAAATTAGCCCTTGTTGTCTCATTTAAACTCGAAATTCAAAACATACTTTTCCTTAAACGAGGCAACAAGGGCTAATTTGCAAGTAAACTAAAACTGGGGGCATTTTGGAATAAGGTGTATTACTTAAGAACAGAATTTTTAAGTGTTTTGTGGTACGTTACTCAGCCAGATTTTGTTTTTCATTTTTTGTCAAAAAAGCGATTATTGCCAGTAAGTACTCGTGGGCATGGTGGCCTGGCTAATTGTTTGTGTCACTGAACAGTCAGGATCAAGCAATCCCAGTCGGCCTTACGTTTCCACTCAGGTGCATTGATCTAAATGGTTGTGGTGGACTGATTTAATATTGGAGAAGGGTCATCCTATGTTGAACTAGCCTTGCGTACAGATGGAGTTAAAATTTTTCCAGCCGCTTGGGAGACTGGAAAAGGGAATAATACAGGCGCCAACCCATGAAGCTTGCTAATGCACAGACCTTATCAGACGCATTCCTACTAGACAATATCTGATTACTAAAAACACTACTCCAATAAATAATTTTCTAATATTCCTTCGAGGAACCGTAAAAGGTATGTTAGTCCAATCGAGCAAAGAGTCTGTATTTTTGATCCGTTTCACCATCAACATTCAACACCATCGACATTCTCCAGCCAAGATTGTCAAGACTCACCCTTAAAAAACCTTGAGCGAAGAAATGAGCTTTGAAGTACAGGGAGCCACTGTACCATCTGGGGATCTCGGGTAGCAGATTGAAACATTGAAGCTCTGTTTTGAGTGTTGACTTTGTGTAGTCTTATCACGCTTACAAAAACTACAGGAACTTAATTTGGTGTTCGTATAGTAGCGGCTATATAAATATAGGCTCTTTTTAGGAAAAATAGTAACAGTTTCAGTAAACGGTAGATCCATGGAGTCGTCACTTAATAGCTGACTTGCAACTATGATGTCTCAGTCCCTACCTTCGTGCGCGTTTTATCTTTTCTCGGTATTCGTCTTCCCACGCATGCGTCTTGATGGCACGTATCCCAGAAATCACCTGGTTCATTAAGGAGATGCGCCGGTCGGATTCTGCGGCTATGCCCAGGCGTAGTTTAGCACCAGCAGTGGACAGCCCGGCAAAATACGGGACAAGAAAGCTTAAGAAAATCACTCCCATTAGCGCCTGCCAGCCAATCAAATATAAGAGTAAAAACGTTACAGCAAAGAGTTCAAGTAATGCAAAACCTCCCGAGAAAAACATGTTGATAGCGTCATCTTCCAGTCGCTGGACATCATTTGATATAAGGTCAATGACGTGTCCCGTTGAGAACCTTAACAATGCCTGTTTGCTGAGAAGAAGCGTCTGGAAAAAAATTCGAAGAGATAAACATCACTGATTACGAACTGAAAATTAATAGGGTTAAAACAGATAGTTTAGTCCATCAACAGTGTAAATGAAACTCTAAGCCTATAAAAAAATCTTAGAAATGCAAGAACACCAAATCTTTTATGTACCTGGATCAGTGACTTGAAATAATATGAATATGTAGAAAAATAACCCTAGTTGACCGATCTTTAATCATGAGCATCACTTCTAAAAAACTCCCTTGCCTTAAAAGAGGCAGTTTCATTGATGAAAATCTGCAAATGCCGATTTGATTTATTTAACAATTACTGTATAAGATCATGGAAGTTATAAGAGTGATGATAAATTGAGTGAAGCGTGCACCGGATGTCGTTATCGTGCCAGACTTTTAATTATGGAGAGCGTTTGTTCATGGTCCAATTGATAATGATGATAATTGCTTTTCCATAAAAAACCCAACCCGATTTAAGACTAGACTGCCAAAACCATGCCCTATTTGAGATCAAATTGGCCAAAATCGATACTTATTCTGACCAGAACGACTTAAAACTATGCACTATGGAGCCCCACATTCTGCTATTTATAAAATAACTGAGCCACCACACGCGCTCTCATTGGTCGATAGGTGTGTTTAGATGAGAGTACGTAAACACGGTTGTGACGTTTCAGATTTGCACTTATTTTTAAGGATTATTTTATAAAAGCAATAGAGCACTTTTTCCGTGTTTACAGAGCATCATCCTAACACTCGGAGGGTTAGGAGAATTCTGGAAAGTTATGCAAACCCTCGACTACGTCTCGGTTTGCATAACTGTGTCGAATTCTCCCAACCCACATAAACAGAGCAAACTGTATAAACGAAAAAGGTCCCAAATGTTAGTACTGAAGGGCGACACTATTATATCAGTATAACATCGCGAAGCAACTGCATACACTACAGTACATGATTTGACTCTGTTCCCAGACAAATACAGCTCATATACCAGTTTCTTGAAGTCCGAAATAAAATCACAAATAACTATTCAAGTTTCTCCCCCTGCAGCCAGACTGCTTCATCCGCTATGCGCTTGAGATCAAAGAGTTTCTCAGTTAGTGACTTCTTCGAAGGGGCCCTACTTTCGTGGCTCAATAGGAAGCCAAGAAAGTAACATTACTTTCGGGGAGCCGTTATTTTCCGGGGAGGTACTTTCAGAATTCCTTCAGCCGTAAGAGAGTAACCGCCGGGGGGGGCGGCCCGCTAGCCTAAATCTTTGTTCTCCCGATATATCTTTCTTTTGGTATTCCTGGAAAGCAAAGCAGAAATCTTACCTTTAAGTAAATCAGGCCCTTCAGGGCGCTACTGAGTCTGTTACTCAACAGTTCACATCTGAAGTCCAAGTGGTGCATGCCAAGACATCCTATCAAAGAGTTTACACCCATGACTACTGCGCAAGCGTAGAGAAGATATTTTGTCTGTGGCTGAGTTGACATCAGAGTGGACGTTAGATACCCAAGAAACAATGGCTGAATAATGCGAGACATTGAGTACAAAGTACTGGCAAAGATGATAAACATGGTCTCCTTAAAAGAAAGCATTTTCATGACGCTTTTCCACAGTTTTGGTCTGCCACCGTTTGCTTTGCACTTTGCAATTTCGTTGTTCCAGTTTGCTTGAAGCTGTTTGATCAATGAGCAACTAACGTTCCCTTTCGGTAGAGGGAGAAAATCACTTTGTTCTAAGGGTCGTTTGCTGCCTATCTTGAAAACACTGTTCATCCATTGAAAGAAAAGAAGAGACAGAAAGCTCACTTTTTTCTGTGTTTCTCCTGAAGAGACCTTTTCGTATATATTTTTTGTCATGATTCTGGAGCTGCAAAAAAAAGAAACACATATCACATGAGCTACTTGGATGGAGAATCTACGCCCTTTGGTTTCGACTTTTTAGGATACAACAATGTGGAACAATGGATGTATTGCATCAATGGTAAGGAGCAATTTGACTCAATATGTTTCAAGCACACAGTGTTCTTGAGGGCACATATTATCTTTTACAAGTGCCAACTATGCTTTCATTTTCAATCGTAATCTGTTACTCTGCAATAGAAATTGGTCTAGGTGATCACTGCATTCAAACTAATTAAAAAACTTCCGTTTCTGAGAAGAAAAAGATGATTTGTCTCTCGCAAGCCAAGTTGTTGAGAAAAAGCCACCATTTGTTTATGTTGTGAATATGCACGCAATCGCGAGCCGGGCGCTAATGACGTGAAAATCGTGCACAGTGGGGATGCGCAATGCAATTCAGAGGAATAAATTTAAAGATTCGTAAACACATGCCATCTTATGCATGCGTCTTTAACGGTGTGAATTGTCAGTTATGTCAGGATTGAACGCAAGTATTGTCTTATAGACCCTTCTCCAAAATGGCGGCCGAACATTCAAATGGGTTAAAATAAGCTAAAATTGAAAACGTATACCAGCCCTAGAAAGAACACCTTTACTTTAGTAACCCTGCAAAGGTTCAGCATCTCTTAGGTGTAATATCAGCTGAGAAAACGTATGTTGAAAAATTTACAGACGTTTGTATGACTATGCATTATACCCCCAGTCATACAAACGTCTGTAAATTTTTCAATTTTCAGCTTAAATTTTCTCAGCTGATATTACACCTGAAATGCTGAAACTTTGCAGGGTTACTAAATTAAAGGTGTTCTTTTTTCTATTGCTGGTATACGTTTTTAATTTCGACTTATTTGAAATTTCGGCCGCCATTTTTGAGAAGGGTCTATTAGTACTTCATATTTGGCAGGTTTATATGACAATTTCATATTACTTCATATCTGACAGAATTGTGTGTGTTTTGGTGACTTTTTACCAATGAGGAATTTGAATCTCATTAGCGTTCAATCCTGGACATACCGACAAAATATAGCCTCCTTTTTTTGTCATTGAAGCTACAAATTTCCTTGTCTTAAGACTTGCCAGGGACGTAGACATTGAAACGTTAAATCTTCAGTTTCAAATTTGTAATAATAATAGTAATATTCGAGTTCTTCTGCGATCCCAATAAACATGGTTCAGCTATCATTAATGAATAATGAAGTAGATAGCATTTTTTGATTATAAGACCTAGAATAACATATTTCAAAGTAAGGTGTACAAATTCTTTTGAAAGAGAGTAAAAATAAGATTCAAACTATCTCCGAAAACTTTTCGTTTTTATGCAATCAAAAAGATGGCTCAAGGTGTCTGATTCGGAGTCGCAAAAGAAGCATTTATCTTCTGTGATGAATCCTATTGGGTGAATAATTTGGTACTGGAAGGCTTTGACATAAGGTTCAAAACTCACTGTATGAGGCAAGATAAACAGTTTGTAAATTGTTTTTCGTTCAAGTTGAACTGCCCGCCTCATGTTTTAAAACTAGGGCATTGTTTGTAAATTGTGCTTTTGTGCTTACATGAGCAGAGTGTAATATTGTTATGACGTTTTCCAAAATTACACATCAAAGACCTTTTTGCTGATCTTCAAATAGAGAGAAATTTGCAATACGGGATTAGTGTTTGTAAACATACGTATAAACATACCCTACTACAAAACTAGTTTCGCCAACAGACCTCGTCAGTTGTATGCATTGTATGCATACAACAGACGAGGTCTGTTGACGAAACTAGTTTCGTAGTAGCGTATGTTTATGTGTGTGGAAAGTAAATGATAATGAGGTTTTTCCTTTTCAATATGATGATTTAGGAGTCTACATCATTTAATTCAAATAAAACTGAGACCGTGCGTAAATAAAGCCGGATTCGAAAAAGTTTTTTAAAATACGGGCTTGCTGTTGATGCGAATATCTTTATTGTTCCAAATTATATTTTGCTAGTCTTTTCCTGCATCAAATTCGGTTCAAAATTCATGATCAGACCACCATTGAAGTACTTCTGTATAGAACTGGGAGCGACTAGGGATGTTTTACATCGTAGTTGCAGCGAAATAACAAAAAAAAAACACCAGACAGTTTCAGTAATATACGTAAGTAACTTTTCCACTAGCCTGCTTAGCATAGATGCATAGATTTTTAAGCAATTTGAGGGTGTTAGTAAAGCGGGGAAGCCGCGATAAAAAGCTCCAAAGCCGCGAGGAGCCTGGGAGAGAGACAACTGCTTCGCCGCTCGTTTTCGAAGCTTCGCCGCTTTTTGCGCTCGCGTTCTTATTGCTGTAAACCGCCAAGCTATAGCTACGCAGGCATTTTTTCCACGCACCATCATTTTCAACGGAACCAAAAATTCTCTTAAGCTCGGTAAGTCGCAAAGATTTAGCCATAGTTTCAAAATCGATCATTTTTAAACCATCGTTTTTGTATTCGTTTATTGCTGACAAGCGTATTACTTTATCAACGCCTTTCCATAAAAATTTAAACAGCGCGCAATTGGTTTAAAGGACGATGCCAACTTTTGTTAATGCGCACAGTATGCGCACATGTTCTGCGCCTCACGAAAACAATAGTTAAAGCGCGCGCGCGTTGAGTTGACATTATTGACACAATAAATTACGCCACCGAGTACACGACTAAATAATTAAAGTACTTTGACCAACTCAAGTTTAATGAACCTGTACCCAAACCAGAAACACTATAAGAGCAGCATGTCGCTAACCGCTAGACGGTAACGTAGATCTTTTTTTCGCGTGGTCCTAGCCTGGCGCAAAAACCTTTGTATTTAGTAGGCACCGTCCTTAAATAACTTCCTTGAGGGCGGGCAATACAGCGAGGATGCATAAACAAAGTTTGGAATAATCAAAGATTTGATTATATTCACCTTTCCATATAGGAGAGACCTCTGGAGGACCAATATTTATGAGTTTCTTGTAATGTTTTTTGATGCAATTCTTTTCTAGAAGTAATTTTGGATCATAGGAGTAGTAGACTCCCAAGGCTTTGATAGGTCCATTTGGCCATTTAATTCCATAAGGTTTTGTTTTGTTTCTACTGGAGGATCCAATCAACATTGAATTTACTTCGTTACATTAAACCGTTAGCAATAACTTTATCCTTTCCTGCTACGACAATTTCTAACTACGAACCCACAGTCGTGTTTTCACGTAGAAACAGGGCAAATCATGTACAATACTGTAGTGTCGTATGGGGGAGTTGCAATAATTCTCTTTCCATTAACTGCAACAAAATCACAGAATCGTGCTGTGCGTATATTGACCTCTTTTTCATATGACGCCGATGCGGATGATCTCTTTGTTAGACTTCCCTGGCAAAATCATTAATATTCCGTCAACGAGAATTAAAAACGGCCACTATGGTCTATAAATCTCTCAATGGTCTCGTCCCTTATTATCTGAAATCAATGTTTACTGATAGGTGTGCAATATCTACCTAATCTCTGAGGAATTGTGAGGGCAAACTAGCTGTTCCACTTCCCAGCACCAATTTTCTTAAAAAAACAAACTGCTTCAGCTATAGTGGTGCGGTACCGTGGAATAGCTTACCTACCAATCTGCGGCAAGCATAAACTCTTGCTAGTTTTAAATCCGGCTGCAGGGGTTTCCTTTTTGATAATGGATAAGTTAATTAATCACACGGCATTCATGGAAAGCAGGCATTATCTTATTGTTATTATTTTAGTAGATAAGCATTTTGACAATGAAATTAATACAATTTTAGTATTTACTTCCTTAGGCCCGTCCACAAGTCTCCGGATATTTTTGAATCCGCAACGTTTTCTTGCCAAATTCAAAATTTTCTCTGTCCACACGTACAAATCGAATCGCCTGTCCACATATCCGATGATATCCGGATTTACTCTAGTACCCAGGGCTCCTCTACAATTAAATGTATTCAGAGCACGCGCCATAAACCGCTGCAGCAAATATGCTCTGTTGTTGCTGTTGTGCCGCCAAATGGACAAATTTCGATATATTAAAATTCAGTCTCAAACAAAAGACCTCAGAACGAGGCTCTGGAGAATAAACCCCTCAAACTCTGTATTTATACCACAGAGCCTCGTTCTGAGGTCTATAGCTCTAGGCTGAATTTTAATATATCGAAATTGGTCTATTGGTTATTGTTTGGTAAGAGACTGGCCACGATTTTGCTAAGTCATCGGATTCGAAAATATCCGGATTTACCCATCCACACGTTATCTCGTATCTGATTCGTTGCGGATTTATTTTTTTCCACTCTGGAGAGTGTATTCAAGGCCCCCGTCCACATGTATCCGGATATTTTGGAAAATAGATATTTGTTCTCCGTATTTGAAAAAATCCGCGTCCACACGGACCGTATTAAAATCGTATTTGCACGTCCACACGTATACGGAAAAACGATTCTAATACGCCAGACTTCACATGTTGAGCATGCGCAGGTTACGAGCGCATGCACCCTGTGATAAACATAAGCCCGCGAAAATCAATGAGTTTGCCACCATCTTTGTTTGGGTTCTCCTCGTGTGAGTTTTATCTATTTTATTACTGTAATTTAGGCCGTTGAAATGCAAAAATCGTCCCAAAAGGCAAGCAAATCGAAAGGAAAACGAAAGACGGACTGTTTGTGTGGTCAGATGATGAAGTAGATCCGCTGTTTAAAATTACCCACGAATACAAAGTCTCTCGCGTTAGCGAAAACATACACTGGGAGACATGCCAAACCAAGTATTCTGATATTTGTGAATTGCTTCATGAGCAGCACCCATCGTCCGAAGATGGAACTAACATTCGGTATCGCCGACATGTTTATTCTAATTTGTGGCCGAGTGCACTGGACCTTAACTTTGTCTTGATCGTATTCGACAACTTTCGTTTTCGACCGTCCACACGAATACGATGAATCTCCATTTTTTTTAAATCTACAGTCTGGAGAGCGTTTTCAACACGTAATTGTGGCCGAAAACGCCGTTTACAGGTGTGGACGGGAGGTGCAACGGAGAAAAAAAATCTCCGTTTTCGAAAATATCCGGATACGTGTGGACAGGTCTAAAAATATCCGGATTCGCTGTCGAATTTGCCGGATGGGTGTGCACAGAAGGGCGTCGATAAAACATGGAACATGGAACATTCCGGAACTTCCCGGAACATTCCGGAACATCCTGGAACATGCAATAATTATCATAATTATGAGAAAAATATGTAAAATTAAATTGAGTTCAGGTTCGCCGTCAGTTTAATTGCGTGACTGTCCCTTACTCCTAATTTCGTTGTTCATAGAAAACCAAGGCGGTGGCGTTCGAATTCTTTAACCAGACTGTGGTTTCTTTATTCAACTCGTTACGTCAGTTCAAAGGTATACAAAAAGACTAAGGAGGTCCTCGGAGGTCCTCCAAAATGGCGGCTGAATACTAAGCTCTATAATTTTGCGCGGAACATTTCGACGAATTTCTCAACTTTGGGACAACACACACACCTTAAACGTGGAGAACTTGTTTTTTTTATTTATCGTCTACAATATTACAATATCTTGACTTTATCCTCTGCATGGTTTCTGATTTTATTTTTTATTGCGTGACAATGCACACACTCTATAATACGACTTCTCATGAAGAATCTATAAATTCGGTCTAAAGAAGAACAAATTCGAAAACAAGATGCTGAAATTGAAAGGAAAAGACATGAAATAGCTTCACTTGAGCAGTCCTCCTCACAGCAACAGCCTGTACTAAGTGTCATTTGCCGGCCGGTCATACGCGCGCAAATTCAGTTCGTGATCATGAATGAAATCAATGCTGTACTACAGCAGCACGGCTATTTGGAGATAGCCATTTTCACTCAGACAAATGAGATTCTTGAGAACAGAGATGTTCAACCGTTTTCATTAATTATTTATTTCTGTAAGTTATACTTTTGTGTTTACGTATAAGTCGAGAACAGCAAATTTTATAGTGTTGAATTAGGACGTTTCTAACCAGCCGCAAAATTTGTTATATTTGTTCGACAGCGAATTGCTAATTTTAGAACCGTGGGAACTGCAATCTTAACCCGCGACTTTCCATATTTTTGTCTATATTTCAACATTACTGTACTCACTGAAATACTTGTTGTTTACCAATTTAAAAAAGGTAGTTTGTGTTCTGCAAGAAAATAACTGATCTATGCTTGAGGTCTATGAAATAAAAAAGAACTCTATTTTACTGATTTAAATCGTGAATTAATGGGTTACTGATTTCCTCGATATACAGCCAGCGCTTACCGAAGCAGCAACATGAATAAAACTGAGCAGGGCTCACCAAAACAAGAACAAATGAATAAAACTAAGTTAAATCCACCTGATACTCAACATCAATTTCTGTGTATAAATTGAACCTGCTTTCAATACTAGTTAACTATACAGTGTTGAAGAAATGAACAAACACATTTGCGTGTCACGTATGTTTAAAAATTTTTATATTAAAGGAAAAGCTGACATTTGACCAGTCCTACAAGTCTTTACACTCTATTAAAGTATCCAACTTGATTATCAGGGGTGAATTTTTCGCATGCTGGCCTCATCATCTTTTTCCAAGTCATTTTCCCTTCTGCTAAGCGTTCTTGGACAGCACGGCCTCTTGTAGAAATCGAAGCTGTTGCCGTGAACGTGGACTGCGCATCGATATTTTCTTTAACGTCTTTGTAAGTTCTTGAAGGTCTACATTTTATTAGCAGCTGGACCAAATCTAGTTCTGGATCTGCCAGCCTTTTCGGTTGACCTCTAGCTGCATGGATAGGGAGATTTTCTCCCGTTTGACAAAAGGTCTTCCATTCGTTTGAAACTGTAACACTGCTTACTTTGTACTTTGATTCTATAGCTCTAAAACTTCCTGGGTAGTATTCTGTTGAAACACTCCCGCTTCCGCTCAAAATATCATCAACAATCAGTGACCTCACATCCTTTTCAATGGATTTCCCACCGTGGATAGTTATACCGTACGCATTCATCTCGAAGCAAAGTTGTTCTGCCCGCGCGCGAGAAGAAAAATGATGTCCCGTTACTAATCCGAGCGCTCCAAATGGTCACGTGGGCAAGCCCAAAATTTAATTTTACCCACTTTTTTCTCATAATTATCATAATTATTCGATGTTCCTGGATGTTCCGGGATGTTCCGGAATGTTCCGGAATGTTCCGGAATGTTCCATGTTCCATGTTTTATCGACGGCCTGCACAGAAGCCATATCCAGAGAGAAAAATGTAGCGGACTCAAAAGAGCCTCGTCCACACTTATCCAGATATTTTCTTCTTTTCTCAGAAATTCTATTTTTTTTTATTAATTGGTAATAAGACTTCGTGTCGTCCAATTCGGTCTGTAATCATACTCTTGATACTAAGAATGTTGTTGCCGAGTTGATATGGAACTATGAACTTTTAATTGGATTTTGTCAGTAGTTGTTGCGGTTAACTTGAAATAATTAAAACGCACCTCTGTAAATAATTAACGCCTCATTTAATTAAGTTGTTGTTCTATTTAACGCCGCTAGCTAGCATGCATGCATATGTCCTGTGTGTATTCTCCCAAAACTCTTACTGTTCATTTACATGTGGCTTTTGTGATAGTAATGTCTGCTGGAATAGCTTAGATAACGAATTTGTCTGGAAGGGCTTTCAGACACGGCTTGAAGAAAGGTCATCAAAGATATTCAACAATTATTACACCCGCGCTTGTTGGATATGAGATGATTATATTTAGCTCACGAGGCGCTACGTGCAACAACTTTCCGTCGACTATTTTGCAAAGTAGAGAAGACCCTGTGAACGAGGTCGCATGATTTCTATTTCAAATCGTATTTTGCCGCCAAAATCCACTAAAGAGCCACTAAAGAGTTTTTCCCTCCAAAATTAATTAAGCTAGCAGGCAAGGAACTCATCAAACAAAACCTAACAACAATCTTTATAATGATATGCTTTATAGAGCGAAACGACTCGCAGTTTAACCGCACGGTAATTTCTGACAATGAAAACTTACAAAAGAAAAACAACGCCTTTGTTGCGCAATACAACGTGTCAGTCTGGTCCTGGATTATTTTTCACCATGTGCCATTGCTGCGAAGTCCGTTAGCCCGTTCTGCAGCGTCATGAACATCTCTCATAAGTGTTGCTGGTAACCCTCGTTCTTCAAGAGCATTTATCCCAGCGATGGTAGAACCTCCGGCTACACAAAGAAAGTCTTTAAGCTCTCCGATATGTTTTCCGCTGTGTGAAACCATTTTGGCGGCCCCAGGAGCCGATTTCGCCACTAATTTTACTGCTTCTCGTCGATTTAATCCAGCGCGCACGGCGCCGTCGGCTAATGCATCTTTAACCACGTACACAAAGCCGGCTGTCATTAAAGCAGTCACCATAGCCATTGAATTTACATTTACATCAACGCAATACCCCACTGGAGACATCATTTCATGAACCAAAGTTATATCTTTCGCGCGCGCAAATCTTCCATGTGTTACAGCGATAATTCCCTAGCGATATTGCACTGTTGAATTCAACGTCACTCGAACAATTCTAGTTTTGTCAGATAATAAATTCTGAAAATAGCTCAGAGTAATTCCAGAAGCTAATGATGCCACTAAATGATTTCTGGTTACTACCGGAGAAATTTCCTTCAAAACATCAGGGAAAACGTTGGCTCGTATAGCTAGGAAAACAAACTTGCTTTCCTTCATCGCCAGCTTATTGTCGTTAGTCGCGTTACAACCGATACTTCGAAAATGATCTTAAGTCCGTGTTCGAGGTGGCGCTGACAATAATTTGATTGGCCTTGATTATTTCAGCTGATAAAAATCCATTAATAATAACTTTAGCAACCTGTCCTGCACCGATAAATCCTAAAGACGAAACCACAGTCATGTCTTCCCTAGGACAACAAAGACTCAAGACTTCTTAACCCTTTAAGCCCTAAGGGGCCTCCCTTTGACGAGTAAAATCGTCTGGCGTTAGACAGAGTAAAATCGTCTGGCGTTAG
>CM042754.1:25608307-25610807 GCA_022496165.2 Catalaphyllia jardinei | reverse complement strand
CTCCCCTATCCTGTCTCTTGCCTATCACTCACCCCCTTGGTAGAGCTTTAGTTCTCTCTTCAGTCTTCCACTGCATGAAAAATTCAAGATGGCAACTGAACTTTTTACGATCTGAGCGCTCGCTCGAAGAAATCTCGTCTGCTCTACAGGCTAGCTGTTTAGTTGTTTTGGAACTCCAATAAGGCTATCATAACGGGCTGTAAAAATCATTATTACAGGGAAAACAATTCAAGACCAAAACCTCTGATTTTCCCTACCCTATTTATGATCCGACCAAGAATTTGTTACGGCCCATGCAAGCCCTGAGCCTTAAATCAATAGCCTGTTACAGTTCACAAATGCTCGGCTTACAATTACTTCCCTTGTTCAGACCGATGTTTAGGCCCTACCCACACTAATCCGTTTTCTTTTGAAAACGGAGCTGTTTTGCTCCGGATACGGCTATCGTCAAGACTACAAAGCCGAAAACGATCACGGAAAACGTAGCCATTCGAAAACGTTCTCCAGAGTGGAGCGATTTGAAAACAATGCTTTTTGAAAACGCTGTTTTCTAGTGTGGACGGAGAAAACGATGCTATCTGAAAACGGTGACGTCATCGAAATAGACTCGACCGGGCGGCAAACCACTCGACTGTGAGTATCTAAAATGGCGGACAGACGCTACCATACGCACTGAGGGTATAAAAGCGTTTTCAAAACGGATATGGCGCTGTAGTGTGAACGGCCGAAAACGATACGAAAACGAAAAGTGTAAACGCATTCTTTTTTAAAACGGAGCAAAACAGCTCCGTTTCCGTTTGAAAACGGATTAGTGTGGATGGGGCCTAAGGCATTGTGAAGGGCTTTTGTTGACATGGCCGGGTCATGTCGATAATAGCGTACTCGGTTTGATGCGCCTTTTTACTTAATTTGCTACATTAATCATTACATACATCTTTTAAAAGATGAAAACATGACACTTTTCACGTACTTATAAGTTTTACACGTACTTAATCTCCGCCTATTTGTATATATATATATATATATACTGAGATTTTCGCCTCAACTTTTTGTTGTGTGAAAAAGCGTTTCGGATTTTACTTCGACTAGCCAGAGAGGCGAAACGAGTTTCTGCTGCCAAGGAGTGTCCTTCAGGTGGGCACATCAGATCTCTTGGAGATCCTACGTTGGCAGCGTTTACCTTATGCGATCCCTTGCAGTTTCTCATGTCACATTCTTTTAGCCCGGCAGTGGAATTCCGTGGTACACCAACATGGCCGCCAGCGGAAAGTGGTATAAACATCTGAAACTTTTTTTGGCTATCTAGGTCACTGATCTGTACCAAGCAGACAAGTATTTACATAAGCACTTGTACTAATAATTTAACTTCTGAATAGGCTAAAAAACACGAGATAAGAAGATATTTTTCGACAATCGCATTCGTGGCTCAATGTCACGCACCGCCATAATTCTGAAATTCAAAATACTCTGGTTTTCAGAGGAAAAAAACTAAGTGTATCGCATCGGCTTTTTTTGAGCGACCTCGTTTTCAGACTCTGTCTCCTCTGCCTCCCTTTCTCGTAACTGGCTGATAATGTCTTTCACCTGGGTGATAATGTGAATTGGGTCAGCATTAGATAACACAGGGGTGAAATAGTTTTCTGCGCCCGCAATATGATAACAATCTTCACAAATCTAACCCTAACCCTAACCGCTGGTCACTAAATCCACCTCAGCCGATGTTTTTTTATTGCTAAACCTGTGAATTGGCCACCTTAAAGAGATTAGGCCTTTTCGATTGTGCTAGTAAAACTGGCATTTAATGCTACTAGAAATTCCCGCAAAAAGCCCCAAAAAATGCTAAAATAATGTTAAAAAATGCCATTTGAATTCCAAAAATGCTTTGTTTTATTTCAAACAAAACGTACAAACTCTTACATTATCTTCTCATATCAACAACAGGTGACACTTAATAATTGTTTGTTTATAAAACTTGGGGTCAGAATTAAAACTTTTCCAGCCAACAGCCACTAAACAGAGGTCTATCTTCAGTATCTTGCAAGTCCGTCGCCGACGCCATCTTGGCTGAGCAAGAGAAAGAGTTACCCGCTGACCACCCATACCTTCCCCCCATAGGTTTTAGTACGTCATGTAACGGAAACAGAAAATCTACACACACAAGTAACACAACACATGTACACAACTAACACAAGTAACACAACGCACAAACAGTCGAAACAGACAGAAAACAATCAAAATTGTGAAACTTTAGGATTATTTATCCTTCTGAGTGCTGAAATCTGGATCACAATCCATGAAAAATGACTGAAAATGCTAGTAATTCTTTTTCAAGAAAAAACGAAAAAAACGCTCGTTTTCCCAAAAAGTGCCGGAAAAAATGCTAGCACAATCGAGAAAGGCCTAAAAGGGATTCGAAAGCTGACATTTCGAGCGTTAGCCCTTTGCTTGGATTTGCTTTCATGAAGGGCTAACGCTCGAACCGTCAGCTTTCAATTCTCTT
>CM042754.1:25573307-25603307 GCA_022496165.2 Catalaphyllia jardinei | reverse complement strand
GAAACCGAAGGGAGGAAAGCCAGCAGGGCAAGTAAATCAACACCCCCCGTCCAGTCGTAGTTCAAGGTCTGGATCCGCACTGGATAGTAATCTAGTAAAATATTGGCATTGCAGTATAAAGTTGGACACACAAGGAGACCTAAAATGTGGAAGTTTGCTGGAGGACTTTCAAATGAACAGGAAAACTTTGGTGAGCTGATAATATTGAAAAATGTTTTATATATTTCAAATTGAATTTATGAGACACATAAATAATTTTAAACTTAGGCCTACATATTTAAATCGCTTTCTGTTTACTTTCTTATAAACCTAGGCCCATGGGACGATGGGAATTATAACATTTCACAAGAGTCAGCCTTACCTCTGAATTCGTTTCAATAGCCCTTTTCACGGTTACTTTTTCTCATTTTCATTACAATGTAATCCAACGTGGATGCGAGGCAGTTTCGGGTTAAAACTACAAAATAGCCCGAAATTGACCCACATACATACTAGATCTCATAGTAATACAAATGAGCAGGGTTAACCGTGAAAAGGGCTTTTAGCAGTTTTAGTGTCTCAACTTTAGAATTACTCAACTCGTTGTGTAATTACTGTTGACTTACTGATAAAGTACTAGTTTTTAATATATTCTTTTTCATTAACACGTCTAGAGGAAACGGCCATTCGTGAAGTTAGGGAAGAAACTGGCGTCGAAGCAGGTAATGTGTTTTAAGTTCATTCCCCTCATTCCCAACAGGAAAACAGAGAATTTGTTTTCGAATAAAAAATTTATCGAATCTTATCAATGGACCTTTTCCATGAAACGGCGGCTATTTCGAATTCTATTATGGTGATCTATTTAACAAATTGACGTCAGTTTTTATGCGTCTGTCCTGTTATTGATCATGAATTTCGTCATCACATTGTCAAAGCAGTTGTGGATCCATGAGGCGATGGCCGAGTGGATCCGCAGACTACTTTGACACAATGTGATAACGAAATTCATTGTCAATAACAGAACAGACGCATTAAAAACTGACATCAATTTGTTTTTTACGATATCAAATTGTCGAATTTCCCGCTCTCGTTCGCTGACGCGTCGCACGAATTTCAAATTCATGTGTCTGTCCGTTTATTGACCATAAAATTTAGCCAATGAGCACGCGTGAATTTCTGCAGTCATCGTAAAATATTTAACAATTAAACTACGAGCCCGAGTTTTCTACGAGCAGATAGTCAACGAGGCGCAGCCGAGTCGACTATAGCTCGTAGAAAACGAGGGCGAGTAGTCTAATTGTTTTAGTATAAATTTACCGTAGTCTTATTGCATAAAAAGAAAAAAATGTCAAGTGACACGTAGAAAAGAACTGTTTTATTACGTTAGATCAGGTCCAAACGTGATGCGCGATGTGCGCTGATGCGTAACTGATGACTATCAGCAGAAAGTCATCAGTAATTAAGCCAATCAAATTCACGAATTCACAATAGACTACGGTAAATTTATACTAATCTATTTTATTATATGGCTCTGTCTCACAAGGACTGGGAACTATCAAATTCATGAATTCGATTGGCTGAAATAGATATTGACCGCGGTCTAGATTTTCCCATCTAGACCGGCATCTAACCGCAACAAAGACAGTAGAGTGTTTGTCTCGGAACTATCGGTCTCATAATTGAACCTTCGAAAATTGATGTTCTTAAAACTAGTATATTAAGAAAATCAAATTTCCACGGGGCAGTTCCTCGACAGAAACACTCTATTGTTTAAATAGAAATCTCGAGCTCATAATGTACTTGTTTAGTAGCAGAAGAGATACGTTCTGAAAGAGTATTAGACAATATTTACGATTATTTGCTCGAGATTTGTATGCGAGCTCATAATCTTACTGTTACGGTGATTCTTCATCACTATGAAATGCGTCAGTGTTTGCTTTTCAATCCTAGGTTTCAGATCTGTCTTAATGTTTAGAAGAATGCCTTTGATAGGTCTCACATCTACATTGTGTGTAGATTGGAGCCACTGAGCTATGAGATCAACCGCTGTGAAGAAGAGATTGACAGGTGTGAGTGGCTGAAACTAACAACTCTCCTCACCAACCCAGAGGTCGGTCCATTGACAAAGCTTGTCGAAAGGTTGACTGCCCGCGGATTGGAGAACGGATTTGAGAATGTCGATATGGTGCAAAGCAAAGTGAGGTCTTGGATAAATCCTGAACAGACAGTTTCTCTTTATCACAGACATCTGCCCAACTGACAGCACTGTTAATCTTTAGTATCAATTAGTAACAATTAATAATGTTGATAAGCATCTCGATAACTAATTAAAAAATCATTTCAAAGAGAATCAAAATGACGTTTGTTAAAAGAAAAGTTAACAAAATAAAATGCTTGACTACTTATACACCTGTTCTGTTTTTGCCAGTAGCCAGTGATACTTGGTCAGCGCTGATCTCGAAATTGACTCTTCCTCCCGTTTACGTTTGCTAACGCTAGTGGTCGTGCAATTTTGCAAAATCAGATTCGTTTCCAGGCTGATCAACCTTGTTCCAAGCAGGGAAAAGATCCTGGGAACGAGGTTGCATGCTGATAGACCTTGTGACCCTACTTAAGGCATCAGATATGTGTATTTTCCATTACGTTTAATCTTTTTACTGGGTTGCCGTAGGCGAACCCAGTGGTAAAATGCGAACGGGGCTGTCTCCTGCGTCGAAAAATGGGAAATAAATTCCCACGTAGACTCGCAGTATGATTTTATTACGTCAGCGGTCACCTCACATTATTAATATTCGACTTCATGTACTGAAGTGCACTGAACAAGAGCAGTTAGCACTGTTACGTAAGTTATTTCTTCGGTTTGCTAACGGTTAACACCATTTTGCTTGCGGTTACCTTCACTCCACTCTATATTAACAACAACAACAACTTTATTTGCACCCTGAATTAAGATATATATTTACAAAGAGTAATTTATAGTATTGTTCATTATATGTAGCTTAAACTGTACATATAATTGTTCAAGGTCCCATTTCCAGACTTGGCCCATAATTTACACTAAAATTTGTACGACAGCCAGAAAGAATATGAAAGCAGAATTGAAGGTAGCGAGAGTGAATGGGCCGGGAAAAATGAAAGGAAAGGGGCAATAAAGAAACTTGGGACGGCGATAGCAAAAAAGTCCAAATTTTGGGTTATGCGTATGCACCAAATTAAAATATTCTACATTTTTGTGCCTAATCATGCTGGGTTTTCGCTCTAATTTTCATGCACCTTCTCTTTCTCATTCTAATCAATATCTTCGCCAAATTCAGTGTGCTCAAATTTCTTTTTCACGTAACATTATGAGGATTACTATCAGAGCTATGTGCCTAAAGCGTGACGATCTCAACAAACAAATTGTACATTGTCGCTCTGTCTAAAATCTGTCCAGCCATCTTAGTGCAATCTATTAGCACCAAAATTCATCAGAAGGTTAATTCTAAACTTTTTAACCACTGATTTACACCAAATTAGGCCTAAAAACTTAAACAATTAACAGGCCCTCCAATAATTGCTTGTGACTCGTCACTAGCTTGAAAAGCGTTAACACCGAAGTTAATATTCCAGCAAATCTCCCGCTTTCCGACCCAGGGAAATCCGTCCGTCTGCCGACGCAGCACCACAGTTTCTTTAGAAACTTACGCCCTTTAATCTAAGTAAAAAGTTGCTTTGTTAGCAAAACTAAGGTCAATTTAGCGTCATGGCAGCCCAAAAACTGATTTAAGCATTTTTCTGGTGTGGTGCTTAGGGGGTTAATAACATTTTGACGACTGCAGCTCGCTATTGAATGCTGGAGTTATCAAAGAAGACTGAAATGATCACGTGCAAAGGCTTAATAAATCGTTATATCAAACTTCCACGGCCTGCGCTAGAGTAGCCGAATTTTTATAACCTTATACGCACCAACCTCTAATAGGTTTCCTCTCAATTTCTTACCAGTTTTGTTTCAATTCAATTTTTCCAATTGTTTTCTTTTCCTCTGAATAAATTCTCTCAACCGTGAAAAAATACCGTGGCGAAGCGTTGTCATGATTAACTTTTCGTAAGCAGTTACGCCATCATTAAATGACGCCGAGAATTTCACTGAGTGCACGCAAATTATTGGGATCAAATTAGCCTGCGAGTAGGCTGACCTTTGCTGAGTCACGCGCGCCAGCGACGAAGAGCAAAGCGATCTGGCGGGAGGGAGTCTAGTGAAGAGGTGCTACGCCGCGCACGCTTGTAGTTGCTCGCACGCTAGGATCAAAACAATTATTACATTTTCCTCAGTTTTCTTACTTCTTTGGAAAAATCTTCAATATTTAATAAAATCTGCTTTCACGATGAATGTCGTTGAAAATTCAATCTAAGCCAAAGAAAAACTTTCCTCCGACAATTGTGATACGGTTTACGCAATCGAGGGATCCTACCAACCTCTAAAACGAGAGGATCCGGTACTTCTGTTTTGTCACAGTGGTCCTTGCAAAAATTACCAACCTCGTACCCGGCGAAGATCTATGATCCTTTGGGCAACGCTCTCTCACCCCGGTAGAAAACGAGGGTAGGGCGGTGGGTGGGAAAGTTCCGAAATCTTGAGGACTTTAACGAGGTTCACAGCTAGAAAAAAACTGCAGTATGCTCTTTTTTTCAGTTTCTTTGAAGAAATAAATGTTTTTATTTGCCTGTGGTTTCTTGTCAACATTGTCTTTACACAAAAGATGCTCCTTGGGGAGGTCTATAAACGCTTGTTCTTTGTATTCTATTTTTGTCTTTTGCTATTTTAATTTTATGAAGTCTGTATCAGAGCAAAAGCTGTAAAAACGCTTTGTACCTTCCATATCTCCATCCGCATTTTTCCACCCGCATTGTTCCATCGCATTAATATTTCCGTCCTCTTTTTCCATCTCCATTTTGCCATCCGCGCCATTCCCTGGTTTTACCCCTGGGCCGGGTTGTTCGAAAGCTGGTTAAGGTTAACCCAGGGTTAAATGTTAAGTGAAGCATTTTGTTTTCTTGTTTAAAAATGTTTTTCACCTCTAATGTTTGGTGTAGTTTGAGATTGCTACTGAAAAAAACTGAAAAAACTGAAAGGCAAATAATATTAACAGAACAATTCACCAAAAAATTATAAAACTGAAATCAAAATTCTCGCTAACCCTGGGTTAGCCTAATCGGGCTTTCAACAACCCGGCCCTGAAGACTTCCCTGAAGGGGTAAAGTTAGCAGTCGCTGGTACCCATGTCCAGCGGTCAATCTATAAAAATCAAAATGGCGGAGTCAATGGCGGTCGAGTACTGACTGAGTTGCTTGGTGTAAAATTTCCTTCATGCTAGGCATATTTACGAGATATGTTAACAAGACTGGTAGAGCACTTTACCTCTGTCGATGTGAACATAGTTCGCCCGTAAGATCATCTCTGAAGTGGGAGGAAACACAGTTCAACGGAGTGGAAGTGAATTTGAGCCAGCTTGAAGACAACACTAACCTTGAAGAGTTTTCTACCAGGTTAAAAGGTTAGTTCACATTCTGTAAAAGAACAAGGCTTGTAATAATTTTAAGATATACGGCACTCCGTAGAGCCATGCATGCTGTGCCAGCCATTCTCTGCTGTTTATCTCACGCTGTTATAGTTCTTTGGGCTCTTACTTCGTGTAGAAGACACAGCTGACGTACAACAATAGAAGACAAAAGGACAAAAGAACGAGGAAAACAATGGAGACAATAGGTTTGTTTAGCGGTGTTCTTTTGTTTAGTGTACTGTGTCTTCTACCCGAAGTAAGAGCCGTTCTTTGTCACATAACAAAAACAAAATTAAGCTTAATTTTAATTTTCCACGGTATTTAGCCATGCTGTGCTAATTCGAGGTACTATAAATGAAGAAACAAATATTGTAAATGACACTAAAAACTTTTCAAAAACCATGCTTGCCACATATTGACAGGACGTGTAGGAGTTGAATTCCTAACCCCTGAACACAAGACCATCCAGAGGGACAGAGGGAGCTGTGGGGGGTGGGGGCGAGAACCTAACTACTTAGCCATATCACCTTCCTTATGTGTTACTTAACAATTAGACTACGAGCCTGAGTTTTCTACGAGCAGATAGTCAACGAGGCACAGCCGAGTTGACTATCGCTCGTAGAAAACGAGGGCGAGTAGTCTAATTGTGTTAGTATAAATTTACCATAGTCTCATTGCATAAAAATAAAAAAATGTCAAGTAACGCATAGAAAAGAACTGTTTTATTATGTTAGATCAGGTTTAAACATGATGCGCCATGTGCACTGATGCGTAACTGATGACTATCAGCAGATAGTCATCAGTAATTTAGCCAATCAAATTCACAGATTCACAATAGACTACGGTAAATTTATACTAATATCAGTTATATAACAAAATTCATTATATCGATTATATTACTATCGATTATATTACTATCGATTATAGATCGCTTTCACTGTTATGCAATAAAAAAATAAATGAAAAACCATCAGTGGAAAAAGTCAAGAAAGCGTGATGTTGTAGAAGATAAATAAAGAAGACACTTAGTTTTAGGCCTGTGTGTTTCCCCAAACTTCAGACATTCGGCGAAATGTTTCGCAGAAATTTACGGAGCCCAGTATGAAAACATCATGTTGGTGCACATCTGTGGTGCACCAATATGGCGGCTGGAAAATAGTGTCAATATCTGGAACTTATTTTGGCTATCTAGGCAAGTGATCATCTGTACTAAACAAACAGGTATTTACCTAAGCACTTTTCCTAATGCTTTAACCTCTAAAAAGGCTCAAAATCATGAGATAAGTATAAATTTGTCAACAAACTTAGTCATCGCCTTGTGTCATGCACCACCACAACTCTAAAATTCAAAATGCTCTGGGTTTCAAATGAAGCATGCTATTGAGCTTTAAAATTGCAAACAAATATAAATTTATTGCCCCTTATTTCTGATGTGGATAAAAACATTTGTGGCTCTTTAGTTTTGGATTTTGGAAATGATGACGTCACCTGCAAAAGATCTATATAACAAATTCATTGGTTTTAGACTGTGAGTTGTCCTAACAGTCTGTCGTGTGTGACGCAGAAACAAGATACGGAGAAAACGGCCGTGCCAACTCCTTGTGTCAAGAAGCACGGGAGAGGAGGGACTACTGCTTAAGCCACAGAGTTTGATCTTTCATGGCCAAGTGATGTTTTGGTGTAAATTACAATTAAAATCACATTACACATACTCTGTAGCCAATAATATTCCTTATCTCGATGTCCTCTCTTTGTCACCTGCTGCAGTAATCGTGGGAGATGTTTTGAATAAAATCGCTAATAATTCTCTTCAAGTGGCAGGGCAAAACCATGCTGTGAGAAGTATATATTTGTTACGGTGTTCTGTAAGCAAAACTGCTTACAGAACAAAAGTAGTTATCTTGTAACAAAATTCTGTGTTTCCCTGTTTCCCCTTTTTGAGGCTCTGAGGGAGCCCAATATCTGTAAGCCCCATGGTTTAGTTTTGGGCTTCCTCAACACTTTCATTTGCTTTTGTGTCACTGTCTTTTTTTAATTTTATCGTTATCTGTATTTTGTAGTAAAATAAATATATTCTGCCATGTCTTTAATTAGGTTTAAATTTTAAAGCTATAATTGCAAAATTTTTATATGCAGAGTTCAAGTGAGAATTTTCATCATGTATTTGACTGCAGTGACAAATTTGCTGATAGCAGGGGAAAGTTTCAAATAAAATTCCAGTTCAATCTTTCATATGGACAGCAAAAAGGCCAAGCTCAGTCATTTCTTATTTATGGAATTGCTCTTTGATGATGCTGGTGACCTGGTGTTGAGCAGCAAAATCAGTAACATTCTCGCATTCGGGTTAAAGGCAAAAAGCCTTGCCAAACAAAACACTTCATGTTCAATTAATTTTAATAAATTGAACTCTTTCTATTTATACCTGTTAGCAAAATCGCAAGAACATCACAGCCTACGAGATGCAATTCAAACTATTTGATTTTCACTGGTTTCAAAGCTTTCTATTTTCAGAACGAGATAAACATTCCTACAAGATGTCACACATATCTTGAATATTGATGTAACATATTAAGAGGAACACATAATTCAAACTCTTTGGCTTAGACAGCAGTCCCTCCTTTAACACACTTTTCGTCCCCAGGATTTCATGCTACCATTTTTTATTGCAGTTTTCTTTCAGGTCACACACCTCAAACTAAGCAAAAGAGGCTATTAGTATACATTGGTTTGTAAACTAGCCCTGAAGACTCTCTGAAGATCCATTAATTGAGTCTACTACACCTGCTGGTCTAAACAAATTTGGGATGGCCTGGCAGGATAGGAGATGAGTGACATGAAGGGGTTGCCACATAGCTCTTTGGAACATCTCACAGATTGACCGAGAAAATGATATACAGTAGCAATGGACCTGGACCCAAAACAATAGAGCTTCATGCTAACAAGATCGAGTGAAATTAGAGGTTGTAGAGTGCTGAGCATCATGGCAACAGTCATGAAGGAATGCAAAATTAGGTCTTTATTCTTTAATGTTACTGGTATTTTATAGACTGTAATAACATTAACTGGGATATATTGCATACTGCATGTCATTCAGGTAGTATTCTACACTGGAAAAGGGTTAGAAAGAAATCAGTATGGATGAAAGTACCAATTGCTCAGAGTTACCTCATACCGGTGGCATTTAAACATGGCTTTAGTTATCATCATGCTGTTGGTGACTATGCCATGTTGTTAAAATGGCTTCCAGGGAGGCAGAGTAAAGTACCACCGTATGCTACACACCAAGTTGGAGTTTCAGGTAACTGTAATTAAATAATTATATAATTGCATTTTTCATTGAAGCATTATCATAATGGCTTCAGCAAGACGTTTGTCCATTCAGTGGAGTTATTTTTTTGAGTGCTCAAGCATGCACAAGCGTGCAAATTTTAGTGGTGCAAGAAAACTCAGGAAGCGGGCACAAGAAAATTAAATTAAATGTTGTGGATTCCTTTGGATCACTCTTTTTGTTTACTCTGCTATGTCATCACCTTTCCATTATTTATCACCTCTGCCCTTGTTCCATAAGTTATCTTGAGCAACATCTGAAAGGATCCAAAATACAAAACAACAAATACCATTCATACAATGTCACAGCAAATCCAAAACAGAAAAGAACCTGACTTTATAACAAAAGACACTGGCAGTATATTTCTTATCTTTTTGAACTTGAAAATGGTGTCATGATGACTCTGATATGTTGTTCTGTTTAGTTGATCATTAATTATTTTTAGCTTGGGCATTACAAAACCTTAGTTTACTTATAACATCCAAGATTGTTGTAATTATTTTCAGGCCTTGTTCTTAACAAAGAAAAAAGTGAAGTGTTGGTTGTTCAGGAAAAGAATTTGGTATGTACTCACAAAATGTAATGGTTGTTGATTAGAATCTGCTTCAAAAAGACTTCATTAATATTTACAACTTTATTTACAATATTTGCAGCCCTTGGGGTGATAGCACATTGTGTAGTCTTACCAATGAAAATTTAAGGACACAAAAATACCTTTCCCTCTATGCACTGCACGTGGTCACTTGGTAGGAAAATCTGCACTTTGTACTCTTGTCCGTGTTTTGTATCCGATTGGTAGGCTGCAGTCCGTGTTTTATACCCGAGTCTTTCTTTTATACCCAGTCCGTGAAGCTTAGTCTGTGTTTTATACCCCAGTAAGTGTTTTATACCCAGTCCGTAATCTGCAGTCCACCGTCTGCAGTCCATGTTTTATACTGACTGGACAATACCAAATACCACAATAACCAAAATTGATAGTACCACCCCCTTTAGGGCCACACATACCACACAATCCTCCACTGGGATTATTATTTATAGATTCTGAATATTAAGAGGTCCACTATATTAACATTCTTTTTTATATTGCCTGGTTTCGAAGCAAAGAGAACTGTTACGTGTAGTCAATATGTTAATTTTATTACTGCTCTTGAAGTAGTTGATGTATACTGTAATTTAATTAGCAATCTGTCTGTTATTTCTTTATGTAATATATCAAACACGAGAGAGTGTTTCATTGGGATATCCAAACACTGAGAAAAGAGTAGAAAATAAGACGCGCAGTGGAGTATTTTTGACGAAATTCGAAGTGTTGGATAGCTGATGAAACAATATCTCAAGTGTTTGATACATCTTCTCAATCGAAACAAAAACTAAGGAGTAAACGGAGAAGTAAAATCATCAAAATCTATGCTAGTTAAGATTGGGTATCCAAACCTTCTTCACGGTTGTGATTTTGTTTGTTTTAACTTAATGAATTATTAATAAGTTTGAGAAGACTGTTTTACATGTAATGTGTGCTTGACATTTGCATTGTAGTTAAAAATTGGTCCACACATAAGGAAGGCAATATGGAAATTTCCTGGAGGGCTTTCAGATGAAGGAGAAAGTCTTGGTATGTTAATAATACAGTAGTAGGGTACACGTAATTTATTTGGAATGCATAGTTTTCCTCTTATTAGCAAAAGGCTTTAATAAGTTTGTAACTTGATTTTATTCATTAAGCTTTTTGAATCTATGAATTGTTTTGTGCTTCAGATCACCATCTTTTGTGGTAAGGCTTAGGGTGTCAGCCAGTGGGAGACCAATAAACACTTGACACTTGCCTCTGTCAGTCATTTTTGTTTTTGCTTTTTTGTTCTTCTTTTGGAGGGGGTCAATGTAAAACACTGGCACTAAATACCCAGCAAGATAATTATTTTAACCATGGGCATTGCCTCAGTCAAATGTTTTCTGACTACCATGGCTGGTCTGTTTGTCTGGTTAAAATAATATACTTAGAGAAATACCCCACATCTATTAATTTTGTTTAGCCTGGTTTAACAGCTAACGTACCAGTCAAATCGAAGCTTAAACATCCCCCCCCCCCCCCCCCGGCAAACCCCGGGGCATTGCATGTTTTTCTTTATTATAATTAATAATTTTCAATTTGGCCTCATTTTTTGTTTGTTTGTTCTGTAATGTTTCTCTGCATGACTGTCCTGGCAGAAGAAACAGCCGTTCGTGAAGTCTGGGAAGAGACTGGAGTCAGAGCAGGTAACTGTGTTCACTTGAAGATTATGTGGCTTGCATTCTATCAATCCCAGTCATCTGATGAAATGGTGCTTCTCAGGCCATATTGCACCCAATGTTGGTTTCATCTGCGGATTCAAAAAAGGGTGATCCCATGATGACAAACATGATTCCCTTGGCTAGTTTGTAGTGCAGCTGTTGCAAATTCCTCAAAAGTATCAAATTCAAGGCAAATCTATGAAATTACGATTTTGCACTTGTCAAACTCTTAGACTCTGTATCATGTATCTTGCATTGCATCCTAATAGAGAGTGCAAAACTCAGTCAATAAGCTTGCAAAGAAACAATGAAGCACCTTCCGGTTCCCCGATGGTAGGAAAAATTCACTTGTCACAGGATCATGACATTCTTCATCATGTGATTGATTTTTTTTTAATCCATGAAGGAAACTAATAGTGCATGCAATCACCTGAAGAGCCATTTCAACAGATTCCTGGATTAATAGTGCATGTCCACAATTTATTTGCTGTCTATTAAATAAAAGTATTCAGAGAAATTGTTAGATTTGGATGCGCGACCCCATAAGCATTAGCTTTAAACATTATTGTGCTGAAATAAAGTGGATGTATGTATGTACACATGGCATTTGCATGTTACTAAAATCTTAAGTTAGTAAAGGTAGATACTGCTTTAGATACTCAGTCTGATAGCTGTTAGTGATAAAAAGAAAAATACATTAATAGTAGTTAATAAGCAGATTGCAGTAAGTGCATTAAAAGCAGCATGCAGAGGAAGCTTTTCTTATGGACACTCTCATAAGCAGACAGCTCTACTAATGACCACCTTCACAAATTAAAATCCCTCTTGAATTTCCATACAAGCCCTGTGTTATTTTTATTATTCATTCCTGTAAGTGGAAATTCCCTTAGACTGGGCTTACTACATGTATTTAGACCTTTCCTTTGTTTTTAAGCTGCCATAAGCGGACAATTGAAAGGAAATTCCATTTATTTAGCCTCAGAGCCCTATTTTTTTTAAACGTCAATCAGCTTCAATAAGGGCCAGTCGTAGTACTGCAGTTAAAGCATTTGTATATCGCATACAGACCGGTATATATTATTGCAGTTTAAGTATTTTCTGTATCATGTAGTGTTGCAGTGAATGTGCATTGCATAGTATTGCAGTTGGTACTAACTGCGGTTGGAATCTGTAATATTATCACATTGCACAACAGTTATCTGAATGCAGTGTTTACAGTTTATGTTCACCATTATCAAGAAAAACAATTGAAATGGTGGTAGTTTTTGCATATTTCCCACTGATGTTTATTTTTAGCTGGGCAAGGTCACATACTAGGCAGATGTATACACCTTACAGCTAGTGGTCCCTTACGAGAACCATTCTGGTAAGCTGCTGCAGTTATGGACACCTTTTTTCCATCCCAAAGGTGTCCAGTTAGGAGCACGAGTGCCTCCACTGTAGCCAGGACTTTCTTCAAGTTTTGAGTCACCTGTTACTATGATCAATCATGATCTTCACATGGCCCATCAAGTATACTCAGCCATAATATGTGTTTGGGTTACTGATTATAATCCTCACAGTCAAGCAGAACAACTAGCTTGTTTAATGCTAATCAAAAGAAATTAATAACCCTTGGCTAATAAAATATTAGATAGCCTTCAAATTCTGCCATCTCTTGTTTGGTCAACATTCTTAATAAACAAAATTGATGTAAGGCAACATGGCCTCGCCTGTTTGAAGACTAGTTATTTTCAGGCTTTTTTGAACCAGCTGGACACTTGTCATTTGCTTCATTAAATCTTGATTTTCTTCTCATCAATTCTAATGTACTTAATATTACTTTGCAGAATTCAAATCCGTCTTACTGTTTCGACAACAGCATCAAATGAAGAATGCCTTCGACAAGTCTGACATCTACATAGTGTGTAGAATGGAACCATTGAATTTTGGAATCAGCCACTGCGAAGATGAGATCGCAAAGTGTGAGTGGATGAAATTATCAACTCTCATTACTCACACGGACACTACTCCGTTGACCAAGTTGGCAGCCAGGTTAACGTTGCATGGACTTAAAAATGGATTTGAAAGTGTTGACATTATGGGAAACAGAGTGCAATCTTGGGTAAATCCCAACCAGACATTCACTCTCTTTCACAAATATCTACCAAGCTAGCATTAGTGACTTTTACGGTACTTTCTATTATGCCAAACATTCAAGAAATTTTGATCAGAAGTCAGATGGAAAAGTCCATTTTGGTTCAGTCCGACCAACGGTCAATGTTTAAGACCACCCATAGCTGGCATAGGCAATTGCAGAAACACGAGAGGGCTGGGAAAGAGTATGGTTGTTTTCCATTTGTTTGAATAACTAAGATATTCAAATGAAAGATCAACTAAATTGAGAGTCTTTACCAAGAATAGATTCTGAAGTATTTAGAGGAGGAAAATGGTAGCTATTCAAATATCTTAAAGATGAAACAACAAACACATAAGTCGGATGCTCCAACTAGATCATGGAGGGTCGTGGGTTCAAATCCCATCTGGGGCTCAGATTTTTTCCGAGTTCTCCGGACATTTAATTTATCATGTATTCAAATATCACCTAAAATATAGTTTGTATGGATTGGGTGGACAAGCCACAAAATTATAAGGATTTGTATGGAATTTTGCAACTTTTGCAAGGCCCCCATTTTAACAATGTTCTGCTGAAAACTCTTAAACTTGGCTGGGTAGCTTTTCATTCTCAGTAACATTTCAGTTGAAATGTTTAGATTTTCAATCTAATCAATATAAGAAACTCATCCCAGTCCTCTCACATTCCTGCAATTGCCTAATTTTGTCTACATTGACCAATCCAAGGAAAATTTTCCGTTCCATTTGACTTTGACAAACTGGTTCATTGCCCGAGTTCTCTTCAGCAGCTTTTTTAGGGAACTCGGAAAAGGAGTAAGAAATGGTAAGAGCCATTCTTGTTGGTTTACCCAGTTTGATTGGAAAATGTTCCATTTTTCCCTGGGTAAATTTGGCACTGGTCTCTGACCGGTAGGTTTGGCATAATGGAAGGCACTCAAGATTAATTTCAGTTACCCAGTTTATTGTGGAATCTGGATTTTTCAAACTACCTAAGGGAACAGAGACTGGTTCAAACTATTGGGAGGTTCCAGAAATCTTGGGTTGATAAAATTGGGATTCCACTGTATTTTTAAGTAGTAATAGTTATTGCTAACTAAAGACAGTGGAATTCAATAGGCCTGACACACTAAAATACTAGAGGGCAGATTCTATTTGCCAAGTTTGAAGGATGCAGCTTGGATAGAAGATGCTCATTTAATTTTTCTAATTTTCCATACATTTGTCTATAATTTTGGCTAGGTGGAGGCCATTTATGGGAAAATTATAGACAAATGCAATAGTTTGGAAAATTAAAGATTAATTGAGCACCTTTTAGCCCAGCTGTGTCCTTCAAACTTGGTGATACAATCTGTACCTAGATGGTAAAGTTGCTGTTCACAAGCTGTGCAAAATTCAAAATGATATTATTTATCATCTGAATCCCATACAAACACTGCGATTTCTGACTGCTTTGCCTATAATGGAAGATGGCACCAAAAAGCTATGATTCAATGTTCTTTAATAGGCAACATATCAAGCTCTCAATTGCTAGACATGTTGAACATGATGCTAGGTGATTTGTAGCTGAAGAACAGGCCTGGTTATACATACAAGCAATGTATTGTGGGCCTATAATAATAAACTGAAACACAACTAACTGTACAAATTATGCAGCACAAATTATTTTTATTTAATATTAAATTGCAGTACTTTATTAAGCTTTTGTTAATGAGATCATGTTCAAACAACGGCGGTTAATGATAATAAAATAATCAAATGATTAAACCGTAGTGTAACTGTGTGAGAGAAATGACCTTTTTCATTCACTTATTCTGGATGTCTTTGTGGATCTGTTTTGATGAGAAAACACTACTATTCGCTCGACAATAATAATCCATCTCCAATGGCCTCTTACCATCACTGATGAAAACAAACATGTTGGTAAAAACATGCAGTAACAACTTTGAAAAAAAATGTGACGTCTTTCAAATTTTCTTTTTTATTGCATTCCTTAATTTGGAATCTTAACTTGAACAAATGCTTGAATACATCATAGCTTCTCATCTCGAGAAAAAAATTGCCTACCTTGGAAACAAAATGAATTTAAACAAGTGACAGGCTACAGACCTGATCTTCAAATTAATTTACTCCTACCCTCTAACTGTGACTGATGCATGCAACTCATGCAATCAATTTTAATAACAGAAATGTAATGAATACCTTTTACTTAGTGTTTACTAGAAAGTGCTTGATGACAAGGAAATAATATCTTTTTTATCACAGAATCACCACCAATGAAACCTGGTAAATAAATTTAATGATATCTCACTCCATCCCAAATACAGAACTTACATTATGCTAGTCTCCCTCGCAGCCGTTTTCAATTGCGTTATGCAATGCTCCTCCCCAGGATCGTTGCGTGACGAGACTTAAAACGGCTGTGAGGGAGACTAAAATTGAGCAGACTTGCTCATCGAAGTAAAATGAGCTACGAATAAGTGATGTAAATGTTAGAGCTCTGAACAATTTGAAACACTCAAAATTTAAAATACTGATTTAGAAATAAAATACTGAACATTACTGTATACTCTCACTGATAAATTTCACAAGCAGCAAATGATATAGTACACTTTTTAAAATAAAATAAAATTTTGTTTACACAGTCATATGAAACAATAACATTCAATTTTCAAATTCTGTTTCACAGGTTCTTTGTTTTTACAACCTTATATTGTATTTATACCCGAACTTTATGTAATTTTTCAAAAAAGTAATGATTAACATCTGCATGCAAGATTTGATGCAATATATTATGTGCAACAGCAATGTAAATGTTGCAAAGAAAAATGGCACTGACAATACTAACACAGCATTACAGTACCTACAAAAAGCTACAAAAGTCTTTCGTCCGACGTCAAGCCTGTAGCCATGCAGGATGTGCTTTGAAATGAGACTTTTTTGGAAAGCGATTCTTTACATTAATGCGCATTTCTGCTGGCAGCGTTTCACGCACTTTGTACTTTCCCAAGATGTATCTGTCAGGATGCTGTTGTCCTGTGTAGCTTGGATCTATCGTGCCATCACGGATTGGATCAGATGCAAGTGTTCTAATTAATCTCATTACAGCTTGTTGTTCTGAAAAACGAAAAGGGAGTGCTGAGTTAAGTAGAGTCCAGAATGAGTGACTGGAGGATAACAAATGTGGGATTTCAATAAAAAAAAATAAAAATCAAATAAATTTTGCTTTGTTCAAATTAGTGTTCCAGATCTGTTGTAAGAGAACGTCTCCTCATAACAGAAAGCTTAGAAGATCAATTTACAACAGACCATGAATTGCTTTTGCACACTTCGTAGGCTTAACAGCCAATATGAACAGCTACTAAGTGCGAGAAGTGTGCATATTTGTCAAATTGCTCATAGTAATTTTATTTATTCCATTGATATGCTTACTTGAGTGATAAGCTCCAAAAATTACAGAATCGCGCAGCCAGAGTTATTACTAAATCATCCTTTGATGCGAGCTCAAACCACCTTCTTTCCACCCTCAACTGGGAGAAGCTATCTCTTCGCCGAAAGAAACAAAAAGCCTTAATGATGTATAAAACCATGAATGACCTTGCTCCGGAATATCTACAAAGTCTTTTCTCTCAGCGTCACTCTGCTTACAACTTAAGAAACTCTGCGGGAAGGCTGACCCTGTCCAAACCAAGCACCAATTATTTGAAACGAAGCTTCTCTTACAGCGGGGCCATGCTATGGAATAACTTGCCCTAAAACTTAAAAAATGCTGCATCCGTTGAGCATTTTAAGCGAAATATCAAGAAGGTAGCTGATATATCGGATTCCCACACGGCAATCATGTAAAGCAGTTGTAATTAGTCTTAGTTTTTAACTTAGCTTAACTGATGATTTTCCGTGAATAAATAAAGATTTACATACATTACATACATACATGATATATTTCATGTATATTTACATGCAGTATACACTGTACCTTCATTTCCAGCTTTCTTTAACCATCGATTTACAGCTGGTACAACATCAGGCCTGAATGTGGAACTGACAGTCTGTTTTGTGAAAAGGAAAGCAAAGCACCCAATTATTGATAATAAACAATAATTGGATGAGGTTTTTGTGATATCCGGAATAATCAAGGTCAAGGCAAGTGTAATCAGCCGAGGCCAGAGGCGGAGGCTGATTACACTTGCCGAGCCCTTGAGTATTCCAGATTTCACAAAAACCGAATTCAATAATTGTTTCATTATACATTGTTTTATGAAAAACACGTGTGAAATGCAAGTAGATTTTATTTGTGCTTCTAAAAATACAAGGAGAAACGCACCAAGTGGCCGCATCTTTCGAAACCATTGAAGTGCTTGCGCTCTTTAGCCAAAGGTGTATTACGCATGCGCACTGCGCGAGGTATAATCTGCACATATAATTGGATAGCAGATTATACCCTAATCTTGCTTGTCCACAAAATCATGTGAATTCTCAAAATAAGCAGGGGGCTCTTGGCCAATCAAAATGCTGATAGTGAGTACAATGTATAATACTGGTAACTGTTTAGGCTAGCTAAGGTTAGCTATAATGATTATTTTTAACCCTGCAGTTACCTCTTCCATTTTTACTGTGTCTTGTGCTGCGTTCATCATGTTTGTGACCATCTTCCTGTCTGTTGAAAAAAAATCCATAATTTATAATAACAGATCTTTAACTGTGTGTACAAAGTATACATGTACGAGAGCATGCAGTTACTGTTAGTACAACTACAAAACATTTACAAGACAAGAACGTACCCACACACAGTAAAATGCTGTATACACCTTGTAATTATTATAAACTGCCAATACATACATTTTATATTCCTTTTGAACATTTTTTCACATCTTTCATGTAGTATATCACACACAAAATAATAAGTGATAATAAAGAATAAAATAAGGATTTCTATAGTGCCATATCCGTAGGCTATTGTCCCTTTACAACTGAATATTTTAGACTTAATTAGTAGATTAAAACAATTACATGTACATCAATTAGTAAAACACAAATAATTATATATATATATAAAAGTGCAGGATAAAAACTCTTGTCTAAAAATTAAGAGTAAAAGTAAACTAAGATTAACAGAGAAATAACATTAACATGATATTATGTACATTCTAGGAGAAATGTAGACTCGGAAAAATCCGAGTCCCAGATGGGATTTGAACCCACGACCTCCATGATCTAGTCGGATGCTCTACCACTGAGCTACTGGAGACTCTGTGGTGAGCAAGGGTCAAATTGTGGGTATGTGATGCCTTAATGTGACAGCGCAATGCTGTTAGTGAGTTCACATGAGCCAGTATGTCACTACAAAGCATTCTAACAGAACTTTAATTAAAGACAATGTTAGACCACATTTCCAATCACTGAGAAGAGAGTTGAAAATACAATGTGCAGTGGAGTATTTTTGAGTGTTTGATATATCATTCTTCTCAATTGAAACTAAAACCTACTGTAAGGACAAAATGGAGAAATAAAATTATGGTAAAAATCTGTGTTAATTAAGATCAGATATCCAAAACACGGTCATGGTTTCCTTAGTTTGTTTAAACTTCATGAATATTATTAATGAGTTTAGAATCAGTTGTCTACATGATGTGAATGCATGGCTACCACTCGTTGAATACACCTGTCTCCATCTTGTAGACCAATTTATTTGCTATATAACTTTGTTTTGTTACCTTTCATGGTAGCATTTCTCACCCAAGCTTGTGTTGCTGGTATGGCTTTTGGATTCATGACAGCTTTTAATACCTGGACAAGGCAAACGTGCAAAATAACGTCACTCTGAGTCAGTGCTACAACTGTAAATAAACTTGTTACACTGAATAACTAAATCACAAAACGTCTGTGTTTTATTTATTTTAACTGTAATCTGCAAGGTTTTCTATTAGTTTAAGGTGTTTTTGTTTCTATAAGATAACTTGTGTTATTCGTGTACTTGTCTTGCCCAGCCCTGACTAGCTTTCCAGCTATTTGCCAGGCAAACTATCTCACCTTTTTGAATGAAGATTAAAGAATGATTGTTGTTGTTGTTAGTGTAGGAATTTCAATGTCCACATGAAAAACTTCAAAGAAACTCAGCAGGAATCAGAGGTGCCTGCACTGTTTAGCAAAATGCTGTTTTAAAGTTAATCAGCAACCAACTGAGAAACGTATTTTGTACAATGTAGATCAGCACATGTACATTGGAAACACTTACCAAAATTATGAAAACTTTGGGGTAACCCAGCAACCAGTTACAATATGGTATGGCTCAAATAACCTTTATTTTATTGGTTTTGCTGTATGCCAGCCACCCCCCAAAATCTATAGTTCCTCGTGTTACACTCTTTTAAAGCATTTTTATTTCTTTTTACTTTCTAATGGGTTTCTACAGTGCCTAAAGTTGTCAATCAAAGTAGGCCGTGTTGCATAAAAGCAACGCAAAAACGGCCCGTTTAATGTATTCCATCACCTATTTCTTGGAAATCATGCTAAAAAATGCTAAAGTTCTCAACATTATTAGTAACCTTAGTTTCTGATTTGTTCAAAGTTTTACTAATAATTTATTAAAAACAAGAATGGTTAAAAAATATATAGTTTTTATTTGAATAATTACCTCATCAGTTCCCTTTTTCTCCATATCTTTCATCTCCCATAACGTGTAGTACATTTTTTGTTGATTGTCACTTGGCTCATCTGGCTTATAGCCAACTAGCATATAAGCGAAGAGTTATTGTAAGAGTTATTGTAAACTTGAACAAGTAGTCAAGGCAAACAAATGCTACATTAAGTGCATTTTTAACATCTCAGAACTGGAACCTTCATGGTCATAAGGGTGTCTGTTCTGTGTTTACACAAGAGGTTTGACTCGTACTAGAAACCCTTTAGCTGGTATTTAAAATTGTCCCAGATAAAAAATTCTGACATACATTTTAAATAGTTTTCCTTTTCCTGTTAGTTTTGAGAATGTTGTAGTTACCACAATAAGACAAGGTCTGTTGCATCATTTAATGTTAATGATTATTTATTTATGGTCTAATTTTATTGTCTTACCATCATAAGGGTCCTGTCCTGGTTTTTCTGTCGGCTTGGGAAACCCTTTAGCCTCCCTCAGCTTTAGTCGCAAAAATGATCTGAAGAGAAATAAGAGGACATTTGTTACATACAGTCAACTCCAGAATAATGTAGGAAACATTACCAGCCTGAGGGAAGCCATTTATTAATTATTATAAAGCACACTCATAATTGATGTGTGAATGGCAAAGGTGTCCAATTATCCAGTTACAACTTTTTGTAACAAGACACCCATGTGATTGCACAACAACTGTATGTGACATATCCAAGCAAAGAACCAATCATGATACAGAATTTTTTTTTTATAGGACATATAAAAGACAAAATACTGAAGCTCAAAATAAATTTTGTCATTAGTATTAGAAAAATTTATAATTCAACAAAGAACTGCAGCTACAGTAACTGTACACGGTATAAAGCACTGCACCCTCTAACATCAGCAGTTTAGTTTTCATTAATCACAAGAACTCAAAATCAAACTTATCGCGCATAATTTTTCAAAGTGAGTAATAGCAACTTATGTTCCCACTTTTAATTAAGCCGCTGAACCGTTCGGGTTTATACAAACACTTCAACAAACAAAAGAAAATTATACAAACCTTGTAGGATGAGGATTATTTCGTCTTGTTGGCGAAGTCGGGCGACATGGAGTGGGTTCTTGAAGCGCTCTGTAGTTATGTGTTGTCGAGTAAGTAGTAACAAAGTGGTTACATCTTACTGAAGGTAAAGGCTCGCCAGGGTTTTCCCAAGTATGCTTCCATGACTGGCGAGAAAGGCTGCGAATCTTGTCAAAATCCGATTGTGAAATGCCTTGCTTTCGTCTTTCATGTTCTCTAAACACTTGGGCAGATTTGGAGCGAAAGCGAAGATCATTTGGATAGCCTGGATTTGTTAAAATGTGAGTCATAATAATTTACGCATCAATAACATCAAAGTCGTGCTCTCGATGTTCCAATATTCTGGTCGCGATACGATGATTTCGCAATCCGAGATCGTGTAATATTTACAAGGTATTCCCCCAGGCTAAGCCAGAGTTGATCTGCAGGTCGTTCCACCCCGTGTAGAAGCCAAATTTGTCAAAGAAGTCAAGAAATTATAAATTGCTTTCTGCCGCGCGGCCGCTAAACCGACAACAATAAATTGCTTGGTAACTTTAATTTATGCAGCGTGGGTTAATGAATAACCATACTGTTTGCCAATTGATTTCTTTGTCATGTCATTTCATCAAATATACCGCATGTCTTAACAATAGCTCATTACGCTAACCCAGAAATTAAATTGATTAATTATTGAAGGCAAAGAAAAACCATGGGCGCTTTAATACCATTCGACAAAAATTTCCGGGGCGAATTTACGGACATTTCCACTGGTAAATGGCACCGTCTTTTTCCAGTGTTGAAGACGATAATTATTCGCTTGGAATTTTTCAGTGACTTCTAGGTTTAAATCACAAATATAGAAGCAAACAGAACACTGATAGGTCGACATTGTGAGTTTTTTTTACCACAACCGCAGAGATCTTGCACATACCACAACGGCATTGAAAACGTCGCAAAACAAGGGGTTTAATGAGTCGTACAATGGCTCTGCATGCATTATAAATCTTTGTACATTTCCCAGCCAACCTATGCAAAACAAACAAGTGCACCACAGGGGCATTGTTTTTATAAAACGCTTTCGTCACGAATTTAGTTGTAGCTAGTATTTATCGACATATAACATGGGGTGATATAAGTGGAAAGGTTCTAAAGTGTTTCTTTTATCGAATGCGCGTCGCCGTCATCCTTGCGTGAGATGTCCAATTCGCTGCAATCGCGGCCAAAAGAACTAGCTAGCGCTGAGTAGAATAAATTCCGAAAAAGAGGACAACCTCGTGAGGTATACCCAAATTTTCTAAAATTTCTCCTTGGAATTTCCGTTCCATTTGACTTTCATCCCTGAATTTCTGGAATTTTCGGTTGAATGGTTCGCTTTTCGGAAATTCAACAATTTCCGGATTTTCTGGAACTTTTCCCAGGAAATTTCCGTCCCATTTGTCCCCGTTTCGAAAATTTCGAAATTTTGGGTCGAATGGTAAGCGCCCCATATTCTCAATGGCCACTGATTAGCTTCCAACACCGGAAAGAAATCGAGACAAACTGTGTTTATTACACTGATTCAAATCAGTCTTTGAAGTTTATATGAAATAATTTATATTTGTACTGCGATTGTAGATGAAAGTGAAGACTGATCATCGCGGTAAATTTTCCAATTTAAGCAATTGGAATGAAGTCTAAGAAAGAAGTCAAATCACTCTAATACATTGAAATGCAAAGAGGGTTGTATCAGACGAATGCTAATTAATAATTAATTAAAGAGGTATTTCTTCTTAACCTAAAAACACACCAGTTTTTAAACTTTCAGCTTTCTTCGTGGCTAAGATTTAATTCCAGACCATGGAAAAGTATACATATTTAGAAATCTTAAAGACCAAAAAATTATGGAAAAATACTTTTGTGCCCCAGAACTGTATTTTAACTTGACACCGGCTGAATAAATCTGCCACCTGCTGCTCAATACTAGGGCATGCTTGAGAAAAGATAACTCCTGCAAGAACTCATCTAAATAGAAATCATTTTTACAGTTAAAAAAAGACAAATAGCCTATTGTGATAAGCATAGCGATTCTGGAAAAGTTATAAACACATGAAGTGATGACCAGTTAAATCTGATAGAGAAAATCCAGCATACGTTTCAATACCGTATAACTTCGACAAAATGTAATGGATGGAAATGTTCTATGCTCATCATGCTACAGAACTTACTCCGAAAAACAAATCCTGAAAATTTCAGTTCAGTTAAACAAATCCTTCTCAAAATATATTTTCTCAAAGGCAAAAATAACTCGTTTTAAAATTATGGTAACAGAAATTGTCAAAATAAAATTTCACTATATTAGCATTCGAATTCCGTGAAAAACCAAACGATTTTTTTTTTTCAGAATTTTAGGTTACGTCCCACCTTAAGCGGTAAGGAGATTTACAATGTGATTATATGCGTCCTTGAACTTCGAAAAGGGGTCACAGAAAAGACAAGAAAACGCAGCAAGAAACTTTCAGAGCTTCAATGACTGGAAGTAATAAAATAATATGCGCAACACGGATCACTTATCATTGCTTATTGGCCCAAACTCTGCTTTCATACACAAAAAAAAAACATCACCAGTGAAAAACGCAAATAGCGCCTAAGCATTTTCTTCGTTATTCCAGTTTCGCCGGACTCCCCTGAATATAAACAAGACTGAAAGAGAGAAAAGCCAAACCAAGGGGCCAAAGGAAGAGTTTGTGATGTTTTTCAAACAACATAATTATTAGACGTTGCAGCCGGCCTTTTTTTTCGTTAGGACATTTCTCATTAATTCATTTACAGATAAAGTCAAGCCCGTTCCATTTATAGCACAAGCCGATTTAAAGTGTTCTGTTATTACAGTTTTGCTTTTATTTAATAATTGATCAAGTGAAATTTTCTCTTAATTAACTGAAGTGAACGAAAGCGATCCTGCAAGAACGACAACAAAAGATTTATTATCCCAAAGGGCATTAACAAAACCACAGACTAAACATGTGTGGCTCGAAAAATTAAACAAAATGTCTTATTGATTCACTTCAGCAAATAGAATTGATTTAATACCAGCTAATACGGCGGCACAACTCCAGAAAACGGGTGGAATTTGAGGGGAATTAATCGGTTTGTCAGGACCTCTTCAAAACTTCGAAGAAAACGTGAGTTTTTAATCATCTTTACTAAATATCTTATGGATCGTTTTTATTCAGTATCGTTTCTTCGCTGAAACTTAAACATAAGTATATAATAGTAAGTACCAACACTCTCTGGAGAAGCTAGACTGATGATTATAGAGCATTAATATAATAAGCCGAGCTCTTTTTCTAGGCTTATTTTAACAGTGTTCCGAATTTGCGCCGACTATGAGCCGAGAAGCCTTCAAATTGGCAAAATGACGATTCTAACTCTTTTGTTTGGCGAAACTACGGCCGTATCTAGGCAACTTAACTCGAGCGGACGAAGCAGAATTTCGCGCATTTGCAATACGAATGGCATAATTAAGGACGTTCGCGCGAAAATTTTCCAGTTGATAGAACTTTTTAAATTTTTACTGCATGCAGATAATGAATTACCTGTGCCAGAAATGCAAAAAATTGGGGGTCATCGTCTTCGTTTCAGAGATAAAGTGTGTGGTAAACTATACTGATTTCGAAAAATTGTCCCATATAATTGAGCACGGTCTACAGGGGTTTATAGTTAAAAATATCGAAGATGAGCCAACGGAGGCAAACGATCTTAGTCATTTTTTGTAGAAGTGGGTCTGCAATTTCAAATGTTACTAACGTTTTCATCAAATTTAACCCTTTAAGAGGCATTTGAGACCGCCGAACAGATGCACGAAGAGCTGATAAGAACGGAATTCGATGTTGCATTTTGCCAAATATTCAAACTTCTAGTCGATAGATTTTCTTCATTTTTTCCCTAAACTTAGAAAATCAGTAGAGAAAGTGACCCATCGAAAGAAAAATAGGGGTCACCGAACGTCCAAGGTCGTTAAATCCAGGCAAAGTTCTAGCAATGGCCATCTGCCCTATCATTTGTCTTTTTTATGACTTAGCACGCGTGCTCATGCCTGACGTGGCATTTGGATTTGCGTGCGCAGTAAGGATGCGCAGAAACAATTAGCGCGAACGTCCTTAACTGCTGAATTCAAATCAAATTATGAATTCTATGCTTGATTTTCAAGATCAAAGCATGTTTTCCGAATAAAATAACATTTATTCTGAGGTCGAAGAATGACTTTCAGCGATCTTATATATAAATCACCCTTTCGTGTTTCATGTGGTCAGATTGTCGCACACTTGCACGTTACGTTTACAGTAGAACTATAACTGAAACAGACAGTGGTGATTTTTTTTCACAAGGCGATCCTGACTGTTCTTTGATTCGTAATGAGCTACTGCAGCAAGCCTTCGTACAACTATAGAGAAAGAACGACAGAGGAAGAGGTATGAACAATTCATGACGAATATACGAAGCATCAGTTATGATACTTGTTTGTGGCCAGGAGGTGCAGTGGCTTAGCGCCCAGACCTACGTGCAGAGTCGTCTGGATTCAGGCAGGCGTTGACCGAACATCATTAGTGCATGCTCTTCAGGGCAAAACGACATCTTGCAACGAATTGGCATTCTATCGAGGGGTAGTATGGTTCTATCTAGGGGGGATGCCATAGTAAGACTCTATCCAGGGGGGTATGGTTCTATCTAGGGGGGTTCATACATAATTATTGTGATAGACCAAATTCTTGTCGGGACACTTTTTAGAAAATTGACAGCATTTCAGTATCTTCGTGCTTTTATTTTTCTAAGATATTGCCTCGTCTCTTCACTCCGAGCAAGGCTCGTCGAATCTATGGTTGGTTGAGATCTGGGCAATATGACGGTATGTAAAGAGAAATAGAATCAGTTGTATTGCGAGGTTCTTGCTTGCAATCTACTAATCGTACTGACTCCCATCCATTTTGTTTCTTTTGAAGTTTGCGGCATATTGTAAACGAAAATTCATAATTTTGAATTTCTTTCATTGCTGGCAGAGAAACTGGCTGTTCTTAAACAATTTTGGATCAAAGAAGAAGAGAGGCGAGCAACAGACAAGGTGAAAATTGGCGCGACGATAAATAATGTGTCAGGTTGAATGTAGCTTGTTCCAGATAAAATCCTGGGCCGGGGATACCCTACAAAGTCTTTTACGGGAGGGCTCAGTCTCGAGTTCCAACTCCTTACCCTTTTGTAAACATTTTGACGGAAAAGGTTCTACTTTCGTATACCTTTATTTTACATGAAACGAACCCCTTTCACACTGATACTTACATAACTGGTCCGTATTACACATAAGTTGCCAATGAAGTCGTATGTAATAAATAAAATGATGCTGCCATAAGGGGCGTATGTTCGAAATCTTTTTATTAAAGGCACTTCAAAGTAACCAAATGAAAGGTTTTCCTACCCTTTCATATACCTAGACTTGTGAAACTAGTTCCTTCCCTTTTATGACCTGAAGCCTTTAAAAGGTACCCCTTTTGGGCGGAGACTTTCAGTGGAGGACATATAAGCAATAAAGGATCGAATAGTGGCACGAGCGCCTCCGAGAAACAATATTCTCGGCAAAAAAAATGATATATAATATTAATCAATACTGACAATTTAAAAGATGTATACCTTTGGTCTTAGGTCTACTCCTTTCTTCGGGTTCGGGGTAGGCTTTTATAGATTTTGCTAGCATAATTTTTGGCATAATGTGAGCAAACTGACATAATTTCTGCCAAGTAGCAATGCTAGCATAATTCGCATATTTTGATCATTTTCGGATCATTTTTGATGCTACAATTTGATCATTGTTAGTCTCTACTCCCAAGCACTTGGTGACGTTATTAGATGTTTTAAGTTTTAGTTCAAGTACTAGCATTTGTAGTTCACTGTAAATCACTGAGCGGCGTCTGAAACGATCTGAGTCCGGGTCTGGGGTGCACCGGAACCGGAAGTCACATTGTAGGCCAAGTTGGTCCCAGTACCTCTCATCAGAGAAATTACAAAATGGCGTCGGCCAAGCCTGATTATTTGTAATTTTTTCAAAGAGCATAATTTAAAAAAAGAGGCATAATTTGGAAAAAAGAGCATAATTTTAGCATAATTTCGCCAAAAAAGCAATGCTACTAGAATAATATGCTATTTTTACTAGCATAATCTATAAAGTATAAAACCAATTGAAAGGCTGACCGGACGGCTAAAACTGTTAAATTTAATGCCCAATATAGTCTATAATCTATAATCTATAATCTATAATCTATAAAGGCCTAGTTAAGGTACTGAGCAAGATGGAACCAAAGCATCCCCCCTTGTGGAAATGCATTTTCTCACCTCAAGTATGAGGCTACATGCATGGAACCGCTAAACTGCCCAGCCAGAGACTTCATTCTGGAACTGAATTCATCTGCTTTATTAATTATACAGTGGAACCCCGTCACCGACGGGCCACAAAACTCTAGCTGTATTAACAGAATAGCCGCATTAAAGGGATTCTTTAAAAACGAAAATGACTGACCGGGCTTTTTTTCGGTCCAGAAAAAAGTGACTCAAATGACGACTGGTGGCCATATTAGCGGTGGTCGTAAGGCGTGGTTCCACTGTAATCTATTAATCAAGTGAATGTTCGTTTTCTCGTGTTATGGCAGGTTCTAAAGGAAAGTTTTCATCCTAAAGCAGCACCGAGAGTTCGGATGTGGCTCAACGAGGCTGAAGAGGAAGGTTTGTGGCTATTACATGTAGTGTTGTTTAGTGGGGATCGATAAGAGTAGGCGCAGGCGGTTTCTCTGAAGAAAGAAGTTAATTGTGCTTCGTCTGCTTCGTATTCGCAAATATTTTTGAAAATTTGCGCTGTCAGTGACCCTCGTAGGGGTGAATAATACCTGAGTCTACTGAGCGGCTTTCGTAAAATACCCTTAGGAGTGCCTAGCTATTTTGTTTCTGATTATGAATAAACAAAACCTAAAAATCTAAGGTGTATTAAATTAACGAAGAAATGGCACTTGTTTACGTCATTAAGTTAGCGTTCTTGAGCTCGCGTGAAATTGAGTGACATTGAATAATTTTCACGTCTTAGCGCAACTATGAAATGCCGCCTACATAAGAGAACTTATATGGAGAAGTTGCTATCTTCACCCTCCAAACTTCGGCTAAACTCCTCTTATCTGCCATCTTTTCGTCCGCTAATCGATTATGAAGGTTGGTAACCATTAGTGCATTGTCGCAAATGTTCTACAAGTATTTCTGATGTTAAGGTGATTCCCGTCAGTACTGCATTTCGCATCCCTACTGCGCACAATTTTGGCGTCATTACCGCGCACACCTAACTCGAGGGTTCCAATTATTACCTGGAAAGCAACGATTGGAAGAACGTTTTGAGACACTGTCATTTAGAACTGTTGATGATGGCTTTTTCCCAATACAGCGTGCCCATTAATTGGATGGCTAGTTCATGGTCACATGACATCTAACAATGAAACTGTTTTCCCCCAAATGCCATGAATGGGTAACATTGCGAAACCTATGACATCAAACGGGAAGCAGTTCACTGTTACCTGCGAAATGTTGATCGCTGTGGCACGTGATCAGAGGTGGCCCGATGTTGTCGATGGAATCTCAGCGCGTTTTTCAAAATTTGCTATTGTTTTGTTTTGCTATATAACAAATCACTTTATGACTGATCCCTTGGGGAACAGTGAATTTTGTTTCCCTCGAATCTCAATGTTTCTCTCGACTTCGAGATTCTCGAGAAATAAAATTCCCTGTTCCCCTCGGGACCAGTCATTAAGTGTTAACTGTGTGATCTTTCTATAAATTATGTATAAGATCGTTTCAAGTGCCCTAACGACATTTCCTCTAATTCTGTCTTTGGTTCCAGCTACCGCAAAATGTAAGCGAACTGATGAAAAATGTAACGCGCATGATTAATGATTATAGGCATAATATTGGCTTCAAAAGGATTTGAAAGGATTTGAAAGCGCGCGCTTGAATCATGAATCAAAATTAACGTCATTTCCATAATCATAAATAAAGAATAGCGTCTATTTGGCCCAAAAATACGCTCGAATATCTGTCCGTGGACGCTATCTGTTCCAAGAGCGCAGCTCGAGAAAAACTGTGCGCATTGAGAAACAGATAATATCCAAAGACAAATATAAGAGCATATTTTCGCGCCAAATGGAAACTATTGTGTTAAGTATCCTTCAAATATTTTTCGCAACACGCGCTGTTTTGGAAATCGGGGAATTACAACCCCAATGTACTAGCCACTCCATTTCAACTTAGTCATCTAAGTTTTCATCTCCGTTATTATGATGTTCTTCTTTCAGAGAAAAAGGCCATCATGAAATTATTCCGGACCATAGCCAGCCAACCTACACCAGAAAAAATATTTACAACACGCGTAAAGCCAGCCAAGCCTCCTCACGTCCCGGCAATGAATTCTGCTGCAGTAAAAGCTAAAGAAGACAAATGGGATGACGGACATCCCCGTTTTCCCGAAGTCACTAGAGGACGTAATCACGGGGACCTCATTTCCGTGGCACAGTTGAGGACTGAATTTGATATTGCCCCTGATTGGCGAACCCCTAAGCGCAGTGTGGTTCCTATGACCCAGATCACTCGTTGCGCTCCGACCCAGCGGAGGTTACCAAGGCTGACTAAGCACGTGTGTTTACATGGCCAGCGCGAGTTTGTTATTCATCCGGAATGAATCATTCATTGAATTGTTTGAAAAACGCTCAAAAAACCATTTTGAATACAGCTAAATAAATGTATACCTTATCGACCTAATCTCACACCTGTTTTCCTTGCTTGGCTCTGCATTTTTCAGAATACATAAGCAGTATCTTAAGAAATAACACGACACTTTTTTAACTTTAAAAACATGTTTCAACAGAAACTTCTGTCATCTTCAGTTTAAAGTACAAAGTATAGAGTTGAATATATAGTGTGAACCAAAAATGCTAATTAACTATAAAGACAAAAGGAAACATGACAATGTAAAATATTACAAAGAAAGTTTTAAATTAACGTGATAAAGTTGATGATTAAGAGA
>CM042754.1:25546013-25560241 GCA_022496165.2 Catalaphyllia jardinei | reverse complement strand
CTTTCTTCGAGTCCTTGTGGGTTCACCCCGGTCATCATGGCATATACTAGATTTCTGGGCACGCTCAAGCCATGAACTTCGCGGATTTTCTGATGCAAAGCTCTGTAGCCGAGTAGACTGCCAGGACCGCTCATCTCTTCCTCAACAGCTTCGCGTACATCGTCAACATCCGTAAACTGGATGCCGAAATATTGGAGTCGACGAGTGGGAGTACGAGGGCTCCATGCATACACAGGATACTTGATTTGAACTAAGTCTAAAATCTCCTTTCGGCGCAAATTTTGCCTCATATATTTGACCAAATCATCCCTCAAATTCTCATCTTCTTGCCAATCTCCATTTCTGACCCTCGCAGCCAGTTTGTCTTTCCCGCGTAATTTACCGTCTGTGTATTGTGGGATATCTAAAGTCGAATTGTCTGATGGGCTATGGCCTCTATGGGCCTATGGCCCTCATGGGCCACGTGCAATTTCTTTTTTAAATTTCTAAATAAAAAAGACTATTTTTTTATTTTTACTTTTTACTTTATTACTATTTTTTTAGCAATATATTACAGTAAAAAAAAATTAAAAACTACATCGATAAAATAATAATAAAAACAAAGAAACGGAAAATAAAAGGAAAAAAAAGACTAAAAAAACTAAAATTGAGGGAAAAAACAGGAAAGATATGAAAAAACTCTATGGCCCTAATAGGCCACCATATTTGTCTATGATTGTAGTCACAGGGACCAAAGTTTGCTCCCCCATTTAGATTTTGAAGCAAAATTACCAGTTCACACAATGAGACTTGTACCCGCGACTTGTTGCAGGGACTAGTTGCAGGGATTTGCTCCGTCGTGTGCGCCGACCGTTGTGGAAATCAACACGAGACAAATGAAGAAAATAAACTGTAAAGAACACTCTACGACAAATCTGATCTCGTAATACGGTCAAAGTGACTAGCAATGACAGACACATCGTAACCGGTTGCCCTTTCTCGACACTCCTAGTGGAGAATTGGGCGTCTGATCTTCGATTATATAGAGTGCCTCTTTCGTTCAGTCCGTTGTGCGAAAATCCTGGCCTCGCAAATCCTGGGCTCTCCCGCAGGATTTCACGCGGCCATTTTTCCTTCCGGTTTACATGGTTTATGTACGGTTTCGCTCAGTCGGCAGAATAAGCGAAGCAGAGATTACTGTCTCATTCCTCAAACAATACAATATTTACCTTATGGTAATTTTTCCCGCTGGGTATTTCTTGGGTGGTTTCCATTTGAGTCCAAGACTGCTCAGATTGATGAAAGTAGAATTTTCCACATATTCAATCTGATAAACGAAAAAAAGACTATGTGCTGCGGGATAATTCCTACATAACGCCACTTCCTGACTTGGCACTACGCTTTATACATTTACTCCATGTGCTGAATATATTCCTTTTAATTTCAGAGATTCATCATAAGTTTTCATGTTGCCCATATACCTTCGATTTAGTTCAGTAAACAATTGAAAACTTATAATACTAGTGTGAACACGGCGCAATTTGACAGTCGGTTGAACAGTAAGTAACCAACTGGCAAAGTTTAAAATTGAAAAATTCTAAAATAGTTCAGTAACACCCGTGTTTATTTAACCTTCAATACACGAGTATTATTCGGTGACTCACGTTTTAGCTTGATCAACGTAATGTTCGTGAAGGAATAAAAGTCCCAGCCTAAGATATACGTTTTCGTCGCAGATAAGTCGTTTGTAAGGTGCCGGTAGTTGTTGACATCTGTTAAGAGGCGTTTGTTCTAAGTTAGTGTACCAGCTTTCCAGAGTCAGGCGTTGAAAATATATAGGATTTTTGGGTTAAATTGAGAAGTGGTTATAGTGTTTTAAAATAGAGAGATTAAGCAATTACGAAGGCGACCGCGAGAACAACGCTCAGAAAAAAAGGAATTCAGTGGTGGATCTAGGAGAGGGGCCCGCCCCCCCTTATTCTGGGTCAAAAAAGAAGAAATTACTGAAGAAGCAAACCCCGGCTGGGCAAGTAAAATAGAACCGGCCCTCTGCCCCCCTCCCCCCTCCCCACCCATCCCCCTTAGCTCAAGAGCTCAAGGTCTGGATCCGCCACTGGAATTTATATTTCTACTAGTATTTGTTGCTTTTAATGGAGTTTATTCAAATTAACGAAGTTGTAATGTTGTTTATAAATAAAATTATTGTTGATTATTATTATTATTATCATTATAGTTATTATTATTATTATTATTATTATTATTATTATTATTATTTTTGTCTTGTGGTGCCAGTTCTCATTGCCGTTGCCGTCGTTTCAGTGCTTAAGCTCCCTAATTTATATAAATACCAAAAACCCAAAACAAAAACAAATAAACAAACAAACAAACAAGAAAAACAAATAGAAACCTAATAGCGCTGAAATAGTCCAAAGGATGTAATTACCAATTGTGATGTTTGATTGAAGTGACATTCTTTCATAGATACTCCAGCAGGTAGTGGTGCCACAAAATGTCCACTTTCTTCATCTTCAAATTCGTTGTAGATGTAAATTATAAAGCCAGTAAACATCTCTGTTACATTGTCGGAGTGAGTGCCATTCAGGAAGACTAAAGGGAACAAGATGGGTCGACAGAACATTGGTACGTTATTCACAGAATAAATCAAGAAATCACAAATCTGATTACAGTCTTGTCATGGTGGTGACTATATATACCGTGAAAATCCTTTCTGCTTCTCTAACTAGAGATCGAATTCAAATTTGTTCTTACTCTACTAAGGTCACTAAGCAATTGATGAGCACGCAAGCAATAAGAAGGTCGCGGTCAAGCAAGGGTCATGAGATTAGTCACAGAAGAGAATTTAAACATATGTACAGACATCGACTTCTCCTGATGACCTGTCGACTTTTCATATGACATTTTATATAGGGCAGGCGAGTGCAATTGAAGATTTACACCTGGGAGCTGGTGATGTAAATCTACATTTAATTACAAGTCCGTAAAATGCGTATACTTAGATATACTTGATAATAACAAAAAAAGAAAAAATAATAAAAAGAAAACCCTCAAAATCTATGTGAACAATCATCATCATGGGATGACTAAATCATTAAAATGTACAGAGGCCTTACACTGATGACTTTCAAGAAATACTTCCGACTTTGTCTTTAACGGGGCTTCTCCAAGATTTAATATTTCCAGGATATTTGAGGATTCCGCTCTCTTGCGTGGGAAGATTCTTTCAAAACTGCACAAGCCAATATGTTTTTCAAATATCACGAGTAGCGTAAATCCTTAAATGCTAGAGCTTCTGAACGATTTCTCATTTCTATGCTATGATCGCGAGAAAATGACGAGCGTCCGTGCTGCATGTGTAAATTAAAAATTTGCGATAAATTGGCTTGCTCTCAGCCCAGTCGTAAGAGATAATTTTCTTAGTGAGGAGGTAATAAACTGGAAACTGCCTTATGAATAGTAATAATAATTATAAAACAGCTTACTTGTGAAGGGTAATTTTTGTTCAGGTCCGTAAAATGCCTGCTCATACATATCGTCAAGTACGGATTTTCCATCTGGAAGAATTACGTCGAGTCCATACGGAGGCTTTGAGTTTTGAGGCTTAACATCGCTTGGAAACCAATCCTTTACCATTCCACAAGGCACGCGAATTTCTGTCGTAACGTACTGGATATGTAGGAGAACTATGACCCACACTGAAAGCAAGACAAGTCGTCGCCATGTTCCTCGCGCCATTCTGGCTTTGAGAAGATTCTTTTTAAAATGCCGACACTCAGGTAACTGCCACTAAAATGCAAGTAATAAACAAAATTCAGTGTTTAGTTTTATAACTTATTTCAGAGGGTGTTAAAAAAGTGAGAGAATTTATTATTATGAGAGTGACTTTCAGCGGCAATTTAAATTTCTGAGAAACTTGCAGCGCTCTAAAAGTAAAATAGAATACAATCAAAAACCTACTCCCTACACCTAATTAGAAAGTACGATCGATTTCCGCCGCTTTCTCGTAGGTGTCTGGTCTACGTTCCTCCCCAGAAGGAGCACGGGCTCATTTCCCGAAGAGCGGCTGTTAATTTAGCCTAATAGGCCATTTCCGAGTTGCCTCTGAAACAGTGCCTCTGTTTCAAAACGAGTCTAAGTGCGAAACCTTTCATATGAAAATGAGTTCTACATGCAGTTTCATTTTCATGCAAGTCGAGTCAAATTAAGTTAGCCTGCAGAGCAGGCGAGATTTCTTCGAGAGAGCGCTCACATCGTAAAAAGTTCAGTCGCCATCTTGAATTTTTCATGAAGTGGAAGACTGAAGAAAGAAAGAAAGTTCTACCAAGGGGGTGAGTGATAGGCAAGAGAAAGGATAGGGGAGGGGTGGGGAAAGAAAATAATTCATTTTCCCCTCCCCCCTCCCCCACCGTCTAACATGGCGGTTTAAAGATTGTAACGCTAACTCGATCGCCCCAACAAGACGCCTGCACTGCAGGCTAAGTAAAAGTCATTTTTATAAGAATAGTTACGCACTGAGACTCTTTTTGAAACAGAGCCATAAGAGAACTTGGAAATGGCCTACTGGAAAGTGGAAAGTGGCAAGTTACACCGTTGCGTAAAGGTGCAGCATGAAATGACGCAAACAATTACCGCCCAATATCTGTTAACTTTCTACTTGTCCTCTCAAAGATTCTCGAAGACCATGTAGACAGCTCTATTTTCAACTTTCTACGTGAAAAAAACTTGTTTTACGAACTGAAGTCAGCTTTTAGGTCCAGGCATTCCAGAGAACTTCCCTGATCAGACATACAGAACAGATTTTACTAAACATGGTGCTTATCGATCTCCGCAAAGTGTTTGATGTTATCGATCACAAACTCTTGCTAAACGAGTTGTCGATTTATTGTGCAAGCCCCTCTGTTGTTGCCGAGTGTTTAAGTGAGGGTGTGGATCGCCTTTCACAGTTCGTGGAAAATAAAATAAAATAAACATTCCATTCATCTGGAAAAACAAAGAGGCCTTTTTCACCCGAACTTGCCAAATTAAAGAGATTTTGAAAATTAGATGTTGGCAAGAGAAAGCGATGCTGGCCAAAGAGTTCTTCATTTTTTTTTTTTTTTTTTTTGCAATATTGCAAAGAATTGTTCAAAGCTGCTTCAAATTCATCGTCCTTGAACTGTGCATTGTACGCGGAAGCCATTGTTGACGGTCTCGGAAAGAATTATGCTAATTTACAAAGCAGTTGTCAAGATCTGTCAATTATTTATCTCAGAGCTGTCAACAGTCATCGATTGAACCAATCAAATCTTGATACCAGGAGCTGATATCATGGAACGGCGGCATCAGTAGAATGTCTACAGGCTCCCCTGCGCACTCCCTCCTCACCAGACCGCTCATGGCTCGCCCCGCTCGCCCTAGACCACACTCCGCTATCTCGCCCTAAACCCAACCGGGAACCTGTTCGCAGGCTATTGGTGAAGGTACCATTCCACTTTGTAAACTTGAGTGTGTGTCACTTGCTTTCATTGTTGTTCAAAAAACAAACAAACAAACAAACAAAAACAATGAGTTCTGCGGTGGTTTTTGATGTGGCGTTGGCTGTACGGCCCATAGAAAACAACACTTTGGGAATTAACTGATATATAGCGCTCTTCGGCCTAATCCCGTCGGTAGCACAGCCAAAACATCTCTCCCATGGCATACGATTCTACGAAAGCATTCTATTTGTTCATCTCTGAGAGTTGTGTGAAAAAACTCTCAAGAGAAGCATTGAAAGCTGACAAAAACTCGCTCTCATCAGACACCATGATGGAATTCATCAGCTCCCAGGATTTCTTTAACCGGAGGCCACACAGCCACAGAGGAAACCAATCATAGCTTAGTTCTAAGTATCTTTTGTTTTTTGACCAATCAGAGCAAAGTCCAGATTCTGGACTAGCAACAGACAAATAGTCAAGTTATTGTATCAGGCGTTCCTTCCCGCCGGGACGCCTGATCGCAAGTTAGTATCAGGCGTTCCTTCACGCCGCGAAAAAAAATAGGAACGCATGATCGCAGGTTATGTTTCCTACAGTTTTCCAAACTTATGAAAAGCGTTGCAGACGTTTTCGCCCAAGAAAACTCTCAAAAGTCATTTTTAATTGCGAAATTCGTTATAGATACCAAGGGCGTAGCCCGGGGGGTCCTGGGGTGCCCGCGACCCCCCCCCCACCCCTTTTCAAGCCTTTTTGTAAGCAAACAACGTAAAATATTCAGGTGAAAATCTGGTGAGTACCCTCTGTATGACTCAGTGTGACCCCCCCCCCCCTTGAAAAATCCTGGCTACGGCCATGTAGATACGATTAATATAGAATTGGACGTCGTTTCGTGCAATTCAGTGAGAAATCGTGCTCGTAATGTCAAATCGGCCTCGCGCTTCGCTTTACTAATCAACCTTTGCATATGATTAATTTTTAATTGCATGATGAGTTTAGATACAGGGTCACAAATTGAGTCACAAGTTTACAGTATCATTCTTTTTCTTTTCCTTTTGCATGCCTCCGATCCCCTTCCCTTCCTCCGAAACCCTTACCTTGTTCTGTAAATAAAATATTTTTCTTTTTTCTTTTCTTACTTTACATAATGGGTCGTGTACTTAACAAGGAACAAGGTATGAAATTGTAAACAAACCGGTGCAATAGATATGGATTTTTTCGGATTGTTTTCCTTTCTTTCTTCAGTAATTGTGATAAAATGTACGCGGTCGCGAAGATACATACACAGGCAGACCACTCTATGTGTTTGTGGTTAATATACATCAGTATGTTTATATGAAACGAAGAGAATCTATGAGGGTTATGAATAAAGCTATGAAAATTGCACATCTAAATCACATCTCGGTATGAATATCCCAATAAAGTTAAATGAAACCTTAATCGACTCATGTATGGTGTTTTCTTGCATTTTTGGGCCGTCTAAAGCTTCTTATAGCGAAATTACTTTCACCGTCACCGGCCAAAAGTAATTTCGCTATAAGAAGCTTTAGACGGCCCAAAAATGCAAGAAAACACCATACATGAGTCGATTAAGGTTTCATTTAACTTTATTGGGATATTCATACCGAGATGTGATTTAGATGTGCAATTTTCATAGCTTTATTCATAACCCTCATAGATTCTCTTCGTTTCATATAAACATACTGATGTATATTAAACCACAAACACATAGAGTGGTCTGCCTGTGATACATATAACTTGAAAGGACTAAAACAATATTATTTCGTTACCATCTGATTGACTCCATTGCACTCTGCTCTGTGCATAATAAATTAGTTAAACTTGAATATTTAATAACTAGCAGGGTAGTGTGTGAGTTCTATTTGTAAAATGTGATATGTACTACAAATCATTTATATGGAGTTAGGATTGAACAATTAATAAACATTTCAAGCGGTGAATCTAATGGGCGCGAATTTACTTTCAATTAGCGCATTACGTATATCATGTGGACTGTCGCTTGACAGGAGATATCTGAAACCCAAAACAATTTAATATTTATACGGCTTAGAAACTGAGTGTAGGTTTCCCATAATTTCTTTGCCGGAAGCTGATAACAAACAAATCTTTCTGCCATAACTACCTTCTACTTTACCTGCGAAAATTCCAACTAGTATTCGAGCCTAATTGGAGAAGGGTTCGGTTCACTCTCTCGGGCTGCCAAACAGCGGAAAGCTGGAGTGCGTGACTTGCTGTACCGATTTGAAGTTTTAAATATGCAAATCTATGTTCCTGTATTGTTGCCGATCTTGAAGGATGACATCATCCCTTTAAAAGATTAAGATAATGGTTGCAAAACGTTGTGATCTGTATGGAACAAAGGCCAGTTTGGCAAGCGGTACTTCTGTTTAGTTTACAGAAATGCGACAAAATGCAGGAAAATACTCGAGGATGCACGATCCTTGAGAAAACAGTGCCGGAGAGGTATGGGACGGTAGAGAACAATTGCGCCTGTAGGACAGAAAGAGCGAATGATGATGTGGGTAACTATTCTTGGGTAGAGCCAGGGCTGGCGACGGCTGACAAAGTGTCTTGGAGAATGAAATAAACTTTCTGGCACACTCTCAGAATAGAGCTGATGATGATAGGACGTATCCAGAGGAGGTTGGACACGCGCCGAACTGCATTATGGGTCAATATTACAATATGCTTCAGTTGACACGATCTCTCATTGGGCCTTGGTAAAACCCGTGACGGTCGAACATCCGTGACGGTCAAAATGGGTAAAACCCGTGACGGTCTTGTCCGTGACATACACGTGACGGATCCGTGACAAATCCAAATTCGCTTTATAAAACTTCGTTTTTGCTGAAATCCGTGACGGCCTAGCTATAATCTGAATTTCAGCCGTCTCTTCCCTTTACCCCGAGTGGGTATTTTTTGTTGTTTTCCAGCTCCTCAAGCCGATCTGCCGCGATTTCGGCGAGCCCGAACGATAACTCGCCGAAATCGCGGTAGATTGGCTTGAGGAGCTGGAAAACAACAAAAAATACAACACAGCAACAGAGTAGGTAGATTTTATTCACAAAATACAAGAAGAATTGACGTTTCCAGCAAAATCGTTTCGTTCCCATACAAACCTTTATAAATTCAAACCTTCCAACCGTTGTAACACAACGCCCCCATATCCTGCAAGGGGAGAGTCACGTTTTGCGCGGTCCAATTCTATTGTTAGGTAATAGTATATGTCACAGGTCACGTTTCGCTGAACGTTCGCATAAAAGTAAAAAAAACACAATATAACTCCTCGTATTGTGAGCTTGGGCCGCCTGTGATCAAGCATACTCAAAGCCACCACATTGAAGATGACTCTCTGTTTTCATTACACAGCTCCTGATCATAACACCATTTATTAATATCCACCAGGAAATCAATATTTGTGTCTACTCCGATCTCTGCTGAGAACAAAAATTACAAAAAAAATATTGAACTATGCCCAGATAAATGATGCAATATAAATAATTTTTTACATGGAGCCTATTGACCTTGAATCTGCTTGAAATATATAAATAATTCAAGGCGTTTTATAGCCTCGATAAATAACATTAATCTGTAAAAATACAGCAATCTATTAAGCACCAGACGTAAAACTAATAACATTAATGTAACATTGCGCAAATAAGATGAAAACAACTAGGTTTCCCTTCGTGTTTGGTGACACTGCTGTCTTGATTACCGCCAAAAAAATGTCAAACTTTAGACCAATATAGAGAGAAAACGGCAAGGGGTGCGATGGAATCCGACGTCTTAGAAACAAACTATATTTATTCAAGAATACAATGATACATTATTCTTGGTTAAATACTCCATTGCTTTGGAGCAAGAAATGGTTGATTATGCACACCGTAAATCGTGACCACGATCCGCCATTTTTGACTCGCCTACAGTTGAATCCCAATAGTGGCAAGAAAGTTCGACAAATTGGCCAAAAAAAGCTACACACTAAAACTTTATATCCTTACCTTTCTTTTCCTTTGAGCAATTAGATCACCAAAGTCGTTAATGCCGAGAAAACACGCAAAGAAATCCTCTTCATCCCTCGAGCGACGATTTCTTCCAAATTGACTCCCAAGAAAATAGGCGCTCCTGATTGGTTAATTGCCGTTACCATAATGCAGTTCGGCGCGTGTCCAACCATAGCCCTGATGGAATTGTTTTTAGCTATTTGGTCTGAAATAGGGTATATGCTTTTTACTCTGTTTTCGCATTGGGTATTTTGTTTACAAGGAACTACCACATTGTCAAATTTATAGCCCTTCTCAAATGTTAACGCAAGTGTCAGACAGTTACCTGCAGTTATATTAAAGCCCTGTACGATCCACTTTAGAGACATAGGGGTACGTACAGATTTTTGGCTCAGGTCTGAAACAGGGTATGCAAAATCAAATAGTTTGGTCTGTGCTAAAGTGGCTTGTATTTTACAACTAAGAAGTAAAACCTACTGTTTAGAAACTTGTTTAGACTAAGCTGTATTATTAAATTTTGAACGTCAGCACAATATTGGACTGGATGTCTGTCTGGTTGAAACTTTGCTACGATCATTTAGGGAGGCAGCGTGGACGAGTGGTTGGAGCGCGGATTGATTCAAATCCTGTTCTGACCGTAATTGGCTGATGATGTTCTCGGTAGCCCCGAGTTACACTTCACGGCTATGGTTGTAAATGGCCAACTGGTCTGCCTCCCACCAGTTTGGATTCTTAACTTAGTTATGTTTATTTGAATATTTATTTACCATTGTCTGTTTTCATCGGTCCTGAAAAGGCACATCATTCGTTCTTCTTTCTCCAGCTTGTATTCAGGCTTGTCATGATTATTCGCCGTGGATTACGTTCAACAACATACAACAGTAAGAAAAAAGTGTATTACCGCCCTGAGCGAGTTTGGCTACTCAAGTAAATTAAGGCAAAAGGGTGTCAATTTTTGTCAATTTGGCATGGCGAAAATATGCAAATTATGCCAGGTGACCTCTTAAAGCCACAAAAATCTATTTTGTCAAATGGGAACACTTTTCTTATTTCCTTTAACTTTGGTGTTCGTTTCATGATTTTAAGGCCAGTAGATACATCTTTTCTTTTTAAAAAGAAACTTTTTAAAAGGCAATCACTTTTATCGGGGGACTGGGTACTAGAAAAAGAAACCGTTTATTTCCAAACCCAATGACATGTTTAACAATTGCCAAGCATAGCTGCTTTGCTGTTGTCATTAGGACTTTTCCTGTACCAGTTCAGTTGAAACCTCCTTTTTGCAAACTGTTCCCATTTTTACTTAAATATTTTTCCCGGGTTTTTGGCCGTACCAAGTCACGTGACCTAATTTTGCATACGTCTGACAAGTGAAAAATAATAACTTTAGAAGAAGTATTTGTCTGCCAAGAGTTTATGTTGTTATAAACAAAGCCTCAGAAGATACACCAACCCCTTAACCTTTTTTAGAAAAGTAACTGCTGACCCATGCTTTAATTAAGTTACCTGAGTATTTTTAAAAAAAATAGGTTTAAAGTATCAGAGGTGAAACTGAATAAAAAAAGGCCCTATTTAGGCTTTACAAGCGACTATTTACAATTTTTTATAACAAAAAACTCCTTCTGGTGAAATGTGACGGAATGTACATCGAATTGGAGAGCATCGTGAGCGCAATGACCATAAGACAGGCGAATCCAGCAGAGATTCTTGTAGTACCTGTGCGGCATTATAAAAAAAAGCATAGTGGCACTAATTGGAAAAATTAAAAATAGAAACAGGTGCATGGCCAGACACGAGAGGTCACGTTGACAGGTTGCAGCAACAAATTAGATAACTTGAGGTGACATGTAGCAGGGACATATAGCAGGGACATATAGCAGGGACCATTATCACAACATTTGCGCACACATGAAAATGTTGCGGATGCATGCCCCAGGGATGTGTTGCAGCGACATATTCCCTCGTGTAAACTGATGTTTGGGGGATATTTTGTCCCCAAAACATGTTGCACAAAGTTCAACTTGTTGAATAGACCACTTTCCGAATTTTAATGAATTGGCGATGCATTAAAATTCAGCATGGCAGCAAGGCTTAGAGGACACAAACACAAACATTTCTTTTGGTTGTGTCCTCTAGGCCTCACTATCAAGCTGAATTTTCATATATCGAAAGTGGCCTGTTTCACTGGACACGTCGAGGGGAGAAAACGTTGCAAAGATGCCACGAAACTTCGTGTGCATGGATATGCAATATGTCCTGCTACAGGATCAAAATTTGAACCAATCAGAGACAACGACCAGAATTCGTTGTGCTCGTGCACAGGGAAAGACAAGATGGCAGCCACCAGTAGCGGTGCTCGTGCTGCTGCTTTTGACTGGAATGATTTGGATCGAAAGAGTAAACTATTTGTTATTCAAGTTGATGATGATGACTGATGATTTGTTTACTTGATTATTATTATTGTTTTTTTTAGTTTTCCCGGGGGGGGGGGGGGAGGATATTGAGACCAGCGCGATCCCGAGTAAGTTTAGTTATACTGAACAATTACTTTAAAATAGCAGTAAAAACTGACATTTTCTCCACATTTTCACACGCACTTGACCTGCAGTTTAAACTGATTTAATTACTGAACGCTCATGAAGAATAAACAGGCGCCTTTCAGGCTTTACAAACTGCAATTCCTTTACTTTTACTGTTGCAACGAAACTCCAAAATTGCCGGAAAATGCGATGGGAAGAGTTTTCGTCCGGTGAATAAAGGTGACAGAGTTCATATCAAATTGTAGAGCAATGTGAACACAATGACCAGAAGACTGGCGAATCCCACATGGATGCTCCCAGCACCTGTTAATAAAAAGAAAAAAAACCATTTTGTCACTTATTCGTTCGAATCGAAACAAAATGGAGGAAATTTCTCTCTCCTGTCGGTTTTTAAATTTTCCTCCAATTAATCTTGCTTTTGGAGCCAGGTATGAGTTCTGTTAACTGTGTGAAGCAATTGGAATTTTGATCCCAGGGCAAAATAACGATAGATCTGCTAAGAGATGGGAAATACTGATACCCCTGTGCGCCAGTTCCATTATAACTATCTCCCCTGATATAGTCTTGCAGCATTTTAATCTACGTTCATCTTCAAGCCGCTTATCTTTGAGCCTTTCTTTTTGCGCCTGCGTGGAACCTGAAGCAGTAATCTTCCTGAACTCAGTACACTGACCTGCACATTCACAAATTTCGCATCCATATTTGTTCTTAGCAAGACCATCAGGACAGCCATTAGGAATACTGCAACCCGGTATGGCACACACATCTGGGAAAGAAACATTGTCTGTTTGTTAGTATCTGGTAGATGCCGCCTCTCGTCAGCCTTATCTAAGTTGACATGAAATTAAGAGTTTCGGAGATAGTTTTAATCTCTTCCTAGGTTAACCCTTTAATGCGCAATGTTGACTTATAGATTTTACTCTGTCTAACGCCAGACGATTTTACTCGTCAAAGGGAGACCCCTTGCGCATTAAAGGGTTAAAAAACTATCTCCTTTAACCCTTTAATGCGCAATGTTGACTTATAGATTTTACTCTGTCTAACGCCAGACGATTTTACTCGTCAAAGGGAGACCCCTTGCGCATTAAAGGGTTAATGTATTTTACGACACATTTAATAGCCTGCGAAAGCCGCCGTTCTTCTGCGCTCCCGGCCCGAGTGGCATTTCGCGTGAAGGGCCGGGAGCGAAGAAGGACGGCTGTTTTCGCAGGCTACATATTTAACTGGGACGCTTACTATTCTGACAGATTTTGCCCTCGTTTTTTGGTCCTTCCTATACCTATACATATACGTTTTCTTCGGCTGGTAGCCGTTGAAATCAGTTCGTAGTAGTTTCTTCTGTCTGGTCAGGCATTTTTCATTACATTTTTGGATTATTTTAGCGTCAGTCTATTAGTCTCGATTAATTCTAGAATAAACGTTTAATATGCGCGCTATTGATGTCATTGAAAAACGAAGAAATGTAAGATTTCTCCCCTAATATCAGTGGTGGCAGTATAGTGACGTAATTCATATATCATATGACGTCATCGCGGCCTGCTAACGGCGCCAAAGAAACATTTTCAAGGTATACTGTGCACCTCTATCACAAAATTTATAGTCAGAGACTCAGTTCTCCCGGGTGTAGTGGGAAGGGGGGAAGGGAGGGGGGGAGTGGAGGAGAAGGAAGTGCCTTCCACTCCGGATCATTAAAATTGGCCGCAGCAAAGTGTATTACAACTTACGATTCAGAGTCAAAGTGATTCCTTCCCAGTAAACTCCTTGCTCCTTGACAACACTGGCACTAAATGAAGAAAAAGAAGATATAAACGTTGGTCGCCACTGAACTGCACAAACGACAATTTGAAAGTATTTCGGAAAGACATTTATCAATTATAAACAGTGGCAATCGCATCCATCACAACAGCCTGCTAAAAGAAACATAGACCCTTTGCATAAATGGCGCCTAATTTGATTAACAATACCCATACATCCTTAGCCTCACATTCATCTGAAAATTTCTTTGTCTTGAAACGTGAATGTGATGCTAAGGATGTACCAAGTATTGTTATTCAAATTTAGGCGCCATTTATGCAAAGGGTCTATTGCCATCCCCGGAAGTATAGTTATAACTTTCGAATTAACTACTGATAAAGTTTCAATTTCTTTTCGCTTTAAAAGTTATCAAACCATCCATTCAATGCTTACGAAACAATAATAATTAACAATTAGACTAC
>CM042754.1:25544839-25545913 GCA_022496165.2 Catalaphyllia jardinei | reverse complement strand
TCGCTGGCATCGACGAATCAAGAAAGAGGATGTTTGATCACTGAGCAAAAACGATATATTTAATATCACTTCAATCGTTTCGGCTTATTTGAAGCACGTTGTCTTGGGTGAAGGACGACGAGTACCATGCGTACTCCTTCAACAGATATTTTTGGTCCCGTGGAAGAAAATAATGATGAAAACATAGAAGACGAAGAACAAGAAGAAGAAGAAGAAGAAGAAGAAGAAGAAGAGGTAGAAGAGGAACAGGACAAAGAGGAGCCTGAAGAGGGAGAGACTAGCAGCTCCGAAGAGGAAGAAGTGGACGACGACGATGAACCAGATCCATGGCGCCCGTTACGTCACAAAGTCGGGGAAGATATCAAAGAAACCTACCTGAAAGAAGTCCAACAGCTCCTGGATTGGGGAAAATCCCAAGAGTATGCTGAAAATGCCGCTTTTAATATTCTATTACCTGTAAGTAGAAGAAGGCTACGAAAGACTTATTTAGAGCGTCTAAAATGGACTCACCATATCAAATACAATGCAATACACCGTAAAGTCATGAAAACTCTTCGACGTTTTATTGAGGAAGATGACATGGATTTTGACGAAGCGGCCGAGTCGGCAGTGGCAAAGCGGAAATTCCTGTTAAACAGACTAATGCGAAAGAAGTTACTCCCTGAGGATAATGACGAAGAGGAAGTAGAAGAGGAGGTGGAAACCTGAGTTAGCCATGTGACTCTTATAAGAGTGTGTTTCTAGAGTTTTAGTCATTATTCGTAGACGCCACACAAGATGAGTTGCTACAATCAACTGCCGGAAAATGACCAGAAGGTTGTATGTAAAAAGGCCTACCACAAAAAATATTATGCAAAGAACAGAGAGCGAATCCTGGCCCGACAAAAAAGATATCGTGCAGAGAACGTCGAGATTCTCAAGACCCGTCGAAAAAGATGGTATGAAAACAACAGGGAAAGGCTCGCCAGCAGCCAGAGAGCCCATTGTCAACAAAACAAGGAACACATCACAAATTCCCGCAGACAATACTGTAAACACAACAGGGAACGGCTCAACGAATATTGGAGAAGTTAT
>CM042754.1:25524839-25537339 GCA_022496165.2 Catalaphyllia jardinei | reverse complement strand
TTCTTTTTAGAATTACGATTATTGTAAAGCGCCATTGAGCTCAAGGAAATAGCGCTATATAAATTCTTGTATTATTGTATTATTATTACATGATCATTGTGTTGCTGACCACAAACGCTTAAAACCTAACTGACAAAGATTTGAGCTTTGAGTTTTATCCAAAGGCTGCTTATTTTGAGTGTAAGTTTTGGATTTTTTATACATGCAAAACGCGGGTTTAAAAGTGTGAAAGCCCAAAACTCGCGTGCTGCATATTAATTTAGCCGGGTACACATGCATTGCATTCTTAAACTAGTGAGTCGTTGACGTCATTTTCTCCTCGACCCACCTCTCTCAAGGTTTTAAATTCAGTAATGGCGGACCAATAAGTAAAAATTCCAGTTAAAATAGAGAGCTGTCTTTTTGAAATCAGAACTTAAAACTTGGATCAGTTAGTGTTTAGTTAACATAGTTTTGAAATCCAACCTGAGAAAAAAAAGAATTGTTTTTTGGTCGTAATGGCACTTTAAACATGGACCATGCAATGTAGTTTTTATTGATTAAGAAGTCTTCATTAATAAGTTCGGCGATGTCTTCAAATGAACAAGCCCTTGACCAGTAAATTACTAGAAATATAAAGGACCAATGCGCCCCATTGTAGACGTATATATAACTTTTATTGTTGATTAGAGTTCCACTAAAATAGAACCTAGAGAAACCATATTTCCTGTTCTGGGGAGCCAGAACCTTGGTCACGGCCAATTAAGCCTCAGCAACCTCTAAGTTCTTTTCTTTTGTTTTCCTTGCAGTCCTATGTACTGGCCACTTCAATCACACCTATTATAGAGGTAAATAATCCATAATTAGAGAGATCAGTAAACACTCGCGTTTTTGAGTCACGGACGGCGACCAGAAATGAGCTATTTTCTATGTTAACTTGCCATCACACAACCACATTCGCATTGCTAGGTATCTTTTCTCCATTAATGATGAGTTGTATAAGACTCTGGGTCATAGCATGCGAAATGTTCTCTTCCGGTTGCCGTCCGCTTCTCAAAAGCATGCGTGCTCAAGCTCCTTATCATTTGGAGGCAGCGTGGGCCAGTGGTTAGAGGACTGGACTTGAAATCCTGAGGTCACAGGTTCAAATCCAGCTCTGAACACTTAGCTGGAGTTGTTTCTTGTACTCCCAAGTTGGAGTATTTAAACTTGTTTCGTTTACGTGCAACATGACTTTTATTTCAGCTTATGTAGCATGCCTGAAAACTAGCTAGTTAATTGTAGCTAATTTCATCGACCACTATAAACATTCAACAATGTTCTTTTCAACATAATTGCTTTCTTTCTTACTTACTTACTGCCCTCATTCCTGAGGTACACGTAGAGCAACAAAAGTGGTTCTCCACTCCTGCCTGTTCTCGGCTAGCTTCCAAATGGTAGACCAGTTCTACTTTAGGGTCTTCTTCTCGATAGTTGTTCGCCATGTGATCATACCGAAGCTCAACACTGGCTGTAGTAGATATAAGTATAGATTACAGTCATATTATCCCGGGGGCTACTCCCTGTAACAGGCTATTAGGGGAAGTGGGGGTGGAGGGCTCCGCGCAAAAATGATCCTTCCTGAGTATAGAAAAGGCTAGTGAAAAATATCTTACAGGTATATAAAAGATCGTTTAAGATATCTTGTACAAGTATATCACTAAAGCGTAGGTGTGGTTGAACTGCAACTGCAACTGTGGTTGAACTGGTGGAACTTAGGTTGGGTACAAAGACTTAGGCAAAAGTTTACTTTAGGAATCTTAAAGGCTTATTTTTTTTTTCTCTGGGAGGTATGCGGAAGGGTAAACCTTTTCTCTCAAAAATGGTATATGTAGATGGTTAAGGGTTTGGACGTCGGAGTGGGGCCTCTGCGTATAAGACTTTGTTCTATTCCTCACCCAAAATTCAATTATATGCGAGTGAGTGACAAACGGTGTGCATTAAACGGGTTTGTAAACTCATACTAGTCACACAACTGTTGAAATTCCATCTCGTTGCTTTACAGCGATTATAAACAGGTTATTAGACTTCTGTTGCGTGCGAGCCGTACATGTTCTCCATAATGGTGATATACCTGTAGCGACCGTATAGTGTGTTTAAAAATGATGCGAATTTAGCTCAATCTAAGTTGAGTGAGGAATGTTTAGTAATGAATAGGCGGGGCTGGATGTACACCGGACATTATGAATTAACGAGTACATCGAATATTCAAGTCATGTTTTTACTTTTTCTTTTCACGCGCGATTTCTCACATTTAGGACTTGCCCGTGATCAATTGAAAATTGGACATGTTTAGATATGGATAGAACAGACAAAAATAAAGAATGCACGATGTTTGTTTGCATGCGCACCGGTTGATTCAGATACGGGGTCCTAGCATGTGTTTGAAACTATGTTTACGCTAGAGGAAATTTTTCCGGATTCGTAAATGTTTCCCATTTCAAGTACGGGGATAGGGGAAGTTTCTATTTCAGACTTGTCCACTCCTATGAAAACGGCAACGTTTTGAATACCGGATCGTCACGTCTAAGTAATGAAGAATATTACGAGATGTTATAATAGGGTTAGTGTTTGTAGCCGATATAACGCGCGATCTGATTGGCTAAACGCGGCTAAACACAAGGGCATTATTCTCCCATACGGATTATGCAAATCAGGAAAGGAAATAAAACGAAACTTAATTCAAAGCTAGACCACATTTGCTTTATTTACATTGAAAATCGTTGTGACTCAAGATCATGAGAGAGTTTTACCATTTAAAGGGAAAAAGGTACATCAGCAGATTAGGCCGGCGAGTTGGTCAGGAAGAAATTGAAATGTTCATAAAAAAAAGCGAAAACACGAAAGGTAAGGAAAGGAAATCTACCAGCGAAGGGAAATAAACCGTTTTGTTAACCATATAATAAGCAACTTAATCACCTCGACCGTTCGATCTTTACGCGAAAATCACAAACATCGACCTTACTGTATTGACCTCGCTATCGCTTGGCCAATACGGGAAGGCCTCAGTTTGGGATTTTTCACTCGGTTATTAAGTAGTTATTAACTGCATGAAGACTAATTTCTTGTCGATCCTGTCTATTTCTTTTTCAACAGTACCTGACGTTGGAGGAATTGTTTACCTCGAGCTTAACCTTACAAAAGAAGGTTGGCACACGGATGATGTGGTTTTCTCTGTCCTGGCGTGGAATAACGCCAGTCATCCCATTGCAAAGCTTCAAAATGGTGCTGAACATGCCGACTGCTACAATGACCTTTCGTTTCTAGGGTCAGCGGTGCGATGTACTGATTTGAATGTGAGTTTTATAGAACCCAATGTTGTCGGCATCAGAATGAGAGTAAAAAATGAGGCAATGGTTGCAGGCTACATATTTTATCCCTTTTACGGCGGGGCAGAGCACAACTTGAACCTTGTGCATATTATTATCCGTCCCAAAGGTAAGGCCTTTCTTCTCGTTCGATTTCATTTAGATGATCTGCTCAATAGAATCCATCTTTCAGTCAATTGATGTTTGGAAAACAATACTTTTGACCACGATTCTTTTCTTCCAACCTTAATTCTTCTTTTATCGAGAGAAGGTTTACTTAGTCATGACTGATCTGAAGCAAAAATGATGAAGTATAATCGCTTTGATGTTACCTCTATATAGGTTCAAAATTAACTCGTGTGACTTCGTAATGACATTTGCTGCACATAGTCCTTATGGTGTGTTCTTGAACAAAACGCTGGGTGAACTCTCGCATAACATGGTTTCGCTCAAAAGTATTTAATTTCATACTTAACGTTTCAGGCAGCACCCCAATTACAACGACAGGCGAGTCACACACAGGTTTAGGACCCACCAAGCTCCCTTCTGAGGCCAATACGAACACAACAGGGCCGGTTAGGAATCAAGCATCACGATCAGGTTGGTTGTTTTCTTTTTGGAAGGGGTTGAACCAAGGGGTTAACGTTGCTATGAGTGTTAATTAATTGTCATCCAGTTTCAGACTGACCCTATAGCTAATTAAGGCTGCCCTAAGATGCTCGACAACTTTTGGGAAACATTTGTGACTTTTGGCAATTAATTTAGTTCTAAGTGACAAATTAAAACTAACTAAACATTAACAAGCATATTATTAAGAACTTCTTGGTCACAGACTCATTCTGCAGGCTTTATACACTGTAAATCAAATTGTGACAAAAAGCGGTCAAATATTAACAAACGTTTTCGGCAGGGACACGTCATGGTGGCTAGCGGTGAGTGAACGACTTTAAATTCAAAATTACAGACCGTGCTCGAGTAAGTCGTTACAGTGGCTGCGAAGTTCCATTGGAGATCGAAACCATATTTGACGAAAATGAGAAAACGTTGTATTGAACTTGTTTCGGCGAGTTAGGAGTCAGTTTTTTTTAATAAACCTCTGTAGCCATCGGAAAAGCGATTAATAGTTGTATAAAAACCTTTTCGGTTACACGTAAACATGTTATAGTTGATACAAAAAGAAGTAACATTGTAGTAGCTTTAAGAATTCGCAGCAACTTATGAACAACTTTCTGCCGAAGAATTTTGAGCATCTTTTTTTAAAATCCTTAACCCCAGCTACTGCCCTTTAACCTCTGGTGAGTAATTAGTGGCCGTCAGGAAAAAAAGCTTCCAAAAACCTCCCTTCCTTTTTTAATGCAGCTAGCCACTGCGCATAAGTAACAGTCACAAACACAAACTGGGACGGTTTTTAATGGTGATCACTCCGGCTGTCGTTCTCATTCGCAAAAAACAACACACGTGTTTACTTAAAATGAACAAGGCAAGTTCATGGTCAGAGGTCTAGATGGTGACCTTACAGGCTGGAAGGAAGAAGCTCTGGGAACGAGGTTGGTCCGACGGCACAGTGGAACTCCGTCTTACGACCAATCTCATTGTTACGTCCATTTTCACTCAGCTAGTAAAAAAAACCTCTCACAGTCATTACCTCATTAAAAGTCTCCTTGCATGGCTAGATTTAAGCGATATTAAAAAGCGCTCTATTGTATTTAGTGTGATATGAATTACGTGCTTTACATATAAAAACCGTATTAGACTGAGTGTGGTCACTAAACTTAGCAAACAACGCAATACAGTAAACAGTATATTTATTGTAAATGTGTTTTTTTTTCTTTCTATTTTTTAGACATTGCTTTTTTACTGAAACTCCTTCTAACAATCTCTTTTATGGCTGTATCATCTCTCTATCAAGTAAGTGATATCTATCTACCATTATTATTCACACTAATAATTGTTTATTCAGTGCAAACTGTGTTTAGTTAGTGTTCCACTACAACGTGTCAATGATCTTATAAGATCACTTATCATTTCTGCATAGATTTCCTATCGTTGCAATATTCCATCCTCTCGCGCCATTTAGCCCAAGCGTAAAATAGCTACTGGAAGTTAACATTGCTACCTCACAGTCGTCCTTAAATCTGACGTTTAAGGTGATTCCCTAGTAAAAGAACCCGTCGACCTCATAGATTTCCGATAAAACTTGGTATGCTGTCGTACAGTGCAAGAAGATATTAAAAAGTAATAAAAAGGGGGTCACCGTGCTTGTTTTCATGTCACAATACTGACAAATATGGATATTTAGGTGACTTTTGTTTATCTCAGTGCGCAGCAAATAAGCTTGATTATTTTTCAATGCAACGCGTTATATCACACAGAGTTTGACTTTCATACGTTTGACATCTACGTCCCAGAAGTTTTTTATCCTTTAAAGGAAACATAATTTGGACAAGCGGTGTTCGGCCTGTTGTCTACCCCTGTAGAATTTATTTCATTTGCCAAAAAAATAGTCATAGATTTCTACTAATTTTTTTCTCAGTTATTAAGGATACTGTCCTTATTGAAATTATGAATTACCAAATATACGTCACCGTGCTCGTTTCGCAGAAAACGAGCATTTATTTCTCTGTCGAGCTAAGCCTGAGGGAATCTCTATGTTATGTACGTGCAGGTCGACCTCGCACTCATTTGCGCGCTCTGATGACGCGAAAATCGTGCGCAGTAGGGATCCGCAATGCAATACTGAGGAATCACCTTTAAGAAAAGTTCACTTCAAAAAAGACATATTTTTTTGTTAGCGCTAATTAAACATCGCACTAAGTTTAGCCACTCTTCGAAGTTTCAGCTTCTAAAGTGCTGGTTTTTGTCATGAAACTCGTCTCCAAAGAAGCCTGCAATTGGACATCGTTGCCGTCATTTTGAACAGTCCAAGAGATTTTGCTTAAAGGGCTTCCGACAAGCCTTTTAACTACCACTCTGGGTTATGCATAGCTGCTCTTGAGAAGTATTGTTTTGAGCCAAACATTTTGCTGGCCTCGTAAAGGATGCAAAGTCAGCTGCGATTTATTTCCTTCTCGAGTCGGACGGAATGACGTCACATAAACAAGTTTTAAAATGACGGCCTCCCAAGTTGAATTTTGGGCTTGTTTCCGGGAAACAAATTTCTTCAGGATAACTGGCACTTTAGAGGATGAAAATTCGGTGTGTGGGACAGCTGAAAGTTTTCTTGCCCTAGGTGAAGACAAAAACGTAACGGTTTTAGATAGACCTTCTCCTTTAAAATTGATTCAGCAACGAGATGGTCTGGTCTAATTTGTAAATTTGCTTATCTTTAGTCTTAACAGGAGAAGGAAATGAATGATGAGCAAGGAGAAGTGGAAATCATTTTGCTTTTGTGCATTTAGAGGCCTATTTGTTTTGATATCGATTGAGGCCGGTTCTTTGGTGTTGCATACAGCCTTGTAGCCATCTATTTCCTAATTGAAATAAAATGGTTGCTGCGTGTACTGTGACACTGTTTTCTTACAGTTGCGTCTTATTGTGATATGTCTATCCACTTTAACCAAACACATCTCGCAGGTGTGGAAGTTATCAACGGTATGTGGTTTACTTGTTCTCTCTCCTCCGCAGAGGCTGTAAGGGTTTTTTTCGGGTGGGAAGCCGGGACTAGCTCAGATTAGATATTCACTGTTTTTTTTTTTATTTTATTTTATTTTATTTTAGTTTGTTCTTTTTCCTTTTTTTCTTTTCTTTTCTTTCCTTTTTTTCTTTTCCTTTCCTTTCCTTTTATTTTCTTCCCTTTTCTTTTCTTTACTTCTCTTTTCTTTGCTTTTCTTTTCTTTTCCTTTCTTCTCTTTTCTTTATTTTCCTTTTCTTTTCTTTTCTTTTCTTTCTGTCTAATAAAGGTCCAAGACCAACAAAATTGAAATCAACTTCCGTTTCCCACAGAAAACTGAAATTGATGACTGCAGTTCTATTTTCATTTTCAGCGGGTTTACCAGGAAAAGGTTTCCGCTTGACGAACCCCAAGAGCGTCTGCACAGGAGACAAATAAAAAGTAACAAATAGAAAGACCTTCATTGGATTAACGTCAAAGGCGAAAACTACGTTTAACCAATCAACTGCCAATAATCATTAAATATTTAGCCAATCAATACAAACAAAGTTGAAAAAAGTAAAGCTGAACGCATTTAGAGCTATTGGTATTTGCAGTCTCAAGCTCTGCTTGATACAGTGTATTGCTTTTAATCTCGCTTTCGGTTGTTACGCTCTAGACTAAGTCAGAGTTTAATTAAAGTCCTAAAATGCATGGAATTATTTTTAAAAAAATCATTAATCGAAGTACTTTCAACCGACGACATCCCTAAATGACAACGGTTACGAAACTGGGGCAATTTGAATTAATAAGATTAAGACCCACGTCACGTCTATACTAAAAAATGATGAGTGAACTGCTCCATGAAGTTAGAAGAGTTAGGAAATTTCGGCTACACAGACAAACAAAGCACGGTCGTGCTGGGACACGAGACCAAATTTAAAATAGTTGCAGCCAAGTTATTGCAAACCTGCTTCCTCACAAAGAAGAGGTAACAGGTTAAGCTTAGGATTTTCGCATTCTTCAAGTAAACCAATCAGAAATTCTGCTTGCAAATGAAACAATGGCCAAATTTGGAATAATAGCTTGTTGACACTGCGCAGGTACATGAACTAAATTCCTTTTGTGAAAATGTGTCGATGGCCGTCGCATCTAATCATTTCGGCTGAACGCGCAGAGTTTTCGGTGTAATAGCCTGACAGCATTACCAGGACTACAAATCTGGAAGGTGGGGATTGGCTGGGAGAGGGGGGGGGGGTGATAGAAGAAAGACTTGGCATAAAAGAAACTTTGATTCTCCTCACAGAAAGTTTAGAGAAATCCTTTAAGGAACAAGGATCTATTTTTGGGAGGTAAGGCTCAAGTACAGTTTAACCTCTGAGAGGATAGGAATGCCAAACATTTTAGTTGTCGAAGGTGGGCAACGTCATCGACAAAAGAGATCCCTAAGATACGTATGTAGAAATTAGTAAACAAATATAACACACTCACGTTCTCCACAAGACGGCAGGTGGCGGCAAATGGCGTCCTGAACGAGTTGCGGACGACGCGTCATTGCTAAAGGTCCCTAATGACTCCTTTTACTACTTTTCAATTAAAAACAGTAAAATTCGTCCAAAGGCCGATTGAAAGCTTTCGTCTGACGCCGGGCAGTAGTTTAATGATCCCTAAAGAAATTCCAACAAGTCGAAGTTTAAAATGACGTAAATTTTAGAACATTTATGCAGTAACCTGACTTCCGGCGAAGTTTCAAAGCGGTGTCTTTTCAAGTTGAGCGAGCTGCCTGGTTAAGGCTTACATAAACAACAGGATTTCGCATCGAATAGACAACAAACTGAATGAAACGCACAGTGCACAAATTGTCACCTTCTTACTATTCTGCGTTCCAAGCGTTTCTGTGCGGTTTGGGAGCAAAGAATTACAGGCTGTTATATGGAGCAAGTAAAAGAGGGGGTCGAGGGACGGGTAGCAGCAACCATCTTTCGTTTTTGGCTCTTGCCTCATTTGATGCGCCGGCAAAATACCGAAAACTCCGTTCCTCGGTATTTGTTTTCTCCCAAACCCCACGGAAGCGCGTGCTACCCAGGTTACCTTCTCATCTGCACAAAGACTGGCCTATTGTTCAATACCATTAAAGCCCGCTGAAACTAGACCTAGATCCAATTTTCCCGAGTCGAGAGTTGCTTTTCCAAGGTACGATCAGCTGAGCTAAACACCGACGAAACAATATGAATGCCTAGCACAGACTATTTTGGCGAAACCGCAGTTAAACAAGCTATATCACATACCTGTCAACACCATGCGGAAATCACACAATCACACACTTTCGCAGCACTGACCACCCCGCCAAGAAACGGTAAGAAACCAACTTCCAATAAACAGATGAAGAAAGTGTTCCGGCGACAGCGGTGAGCTCGGTGATCCCGCACGAAGGAGTTGAATATTTTGAGCCGAACCGAAGTTGGCTCGAATCTTTGCCAGTCGCGAAGAACCATTAGGATTGCCTCAGAAATTCTGAAGATGAATCCGACGCAAAGATATTTTCTGTCCCAGACTCTGAAACTGGCCAGCAATCAGCTCCACACATCCAGCTCGAATTGATGCCAAGGCAGCCACTGCAAGCTTAAGGGAACGCTGATAGAGTTAGTGTCGGAAAATAACTTTGACCGTGACAACGTCTGTCATATGGCGATCAAAGTTTTCCGCAGTAATGTAATGTGCAAGTGCACAATTATAACTCTTCTCCATGATTCCAACTGGAACGCTTTTCAAACTTTCTTACCAAGGTTGAATATCCTTCGTTTGGTAGACGTTCCTTAAGGACGTTCATACCTATAAGTTCCCACGCACAGATTTTTTAGAACTTTCACTGCAGGTAGAAAATGATAAGATTATACAAAAAACGTAAAAAAAATCGGGGGTCACCGAATTCGTTTTGAAGATAAGGCGTATCACAGACCATAGCATTTCTAGGATTTCCGGTCACTCGAGGCGATTCTGGCCGGATTCATTACTATCGGCATATATCAGGAGCCCATTACTAGGAGCCTGCAACTCCCATAGTAAGCCAACGCAACGGCATTTTTACACACCATTCTATTTTTATATATTTTTCCCGCGAAATGGGCTAGTTCCAGTCTACATGAGCACGCTTCGGTGACGATAAAACAATGCGGCCTCACGTAAACATTTCGACATAGTCAGCAATAGTCCGTGCTTACGATTGCAATTGGTCATTGAGGTTCTTGTGGGGATCTGAATTCGAGATAAATTCAGACTAAAAATAGATCGGTCTGTGAAACCGCCGTGACAGGAATATGGGGTAGTTGTAGGCTCCTGCATATATTTAAGTTGAAGAATCATATCTAAGTTATGTGTGTTTAACACAGTATACATAGGCAAATTTGATAGATCTTTGCTACATATGCCATTATCAGGTAGAATTAGTCTTAAAAAATGCAACTTCTAAGTCACGCACACCTCTATCCATGTACCAATTCGACTTTATTTGAATAGTATATGAGAAATAATTAAAACTTCCCACGTACAGATTGTTTTTGTTTTTTAGTATAATGGGAAGAATCAGAAAAGGAGGTGATCTGCAGAAAAAAAAAAAGTGGGGTCACCGAGCATCCAACAAAAATACTCGCACACCAAGTTAATGCAAAGGTCATCAACTCTATATTTTGTTGAGTTTTGGCTTAGTGCGCGCGCTTGCCTAATGAATAGCGTGCGCACTAGAGATGCGCAGTAGCAATGGGCGCGAACGTCCTTAAATCATAGATGATTGTAATTTTCGTTCAGCAGACTCGCGTGCCTCGCTTTCAATTTTTCATTCAATTAAGTTTACGAACGGCGCGCATGCCATGTAACTTAATTCCCACTTGCTGTTGTTTTTGCCACATCAAATTCCGGTCGTTTCTTTAAATTAAAAATCTATAATTTTTAGCTATAATTTTCAAGTGCATAAGAAAAAAACTAGTAGATTTACAGGAAACATACCTGCGGCTAAAAAATTTCTGTTCCCATGGCAACTCACTTTTTTCCAGTCCCTACCCACTTTATTTCAATTTTCAGCTCGAAAAACGCTTTAAGGGGCCACAAACTCGAGCTGACATATTTATATGCCTGCTGGATCATGCATACGAGGCACGATTTGGAAACATGAAAATGTAATGCTGAAGGTGACCAGAAATGCCTTTAATATTGGGGAGGTTTGGGGTCCAGTATGTAGCCAGGGTAACAACAGTTAAGCTCGTATTGTGGAGCTCCTTAAGAAGAATCTTACTGCAAGGAATCAAACATTTCTGATACTAATTGGCTGAGATATCTTTCTTCATCATACTTTGATCAAAATTTGGTTTAGTATATGACGTCATCACTTGGCTAATTTGCATACTTTAAAGACTTGAATATCTCTGGAAAGAAAAGGGATATCTGAAAATAACAAACGGCGTTTTTCTTCTCATGCAGATTACTTGGTTATGTTTTAAACTGGCTTCAATACGCAAGATGCGATTTTCGTCATAGTACCACTTTAAAGGACAGAGGAGTCGGGAGGGGCCAGTTCCAAATTAAAGGGCTCTACGAATGCTACAGGCAAGACCCTGGCACAAGCTGGGGCTACTTGCACTTTCTCCAAGTTGTTATTCCCCTTGTTTTGTTGACTTTTTCCACAGACTGCCCCTGTCCGAGGATGTTTGTGATTTATATTTCTTTCTTAATATTTAGTTGCAGGTGAAAGTCTTATGTTCAATAAAACAGTTCCTGTGTATAATGATAACAACAAAATCATTCAAGATACAGTTGATTGCCCTTCGAATTCGAGCAGTTGCCGGTTCACTGTAGAGGTAACGGCCTATCTTGGGGACGTAGATAAAGGATATATCGGCTTTGCATATGCAGTGAACTTGGCTTTCCTGGTCAACATTCATCGCCTGTCTGCACTATAAGTGAGATCGCTAGGAAACAGTTAAAACTGATGAAAAATGTGCCAATAAACATCGGTATTACTTCGAGTGGAAGTAACCATCACCCTGTAATAAACATTTTCCTGGAAATTGGCCAAACAGTAGATATGTTCAAATGTAACAAAAGCCAGGATCAGACAAACGACAGACATAATGGAGAGTACCACGTCAATTACGACAGGTTAATCAATCAATCATGTGGCCATAGTCAGTTCACTTAAATCAAATGTCTATGGCAACTATTCGCCGTACCTCCAGCCCAACACCACTCGAAGATCCGAATTTTTTAATTAGGCCTCTGACGCTGACGATGCCAAGTTCACCACCACTAGAGAGGTAAATACTCGGCAGCATCGACACCAGTCTATGGGTGATATCACGAAAACGGACGCTGACTTGACATAGGTTATTGTACATACGGCATACATGGTTTGGCCACGAGAAACCTGAGGATAATAAAGCCTCTGAAAGGATTTTCTCTAACATTTCATTCGGAATCCTTTCTATGAGGGTGGTACCGCCGTTCGTGAATACCATTTCAACGGTCTCGTTCTCAACAAAGTGGATGGGTATTTGTATACGGTGATGATCTTGTTCAAGCACCTCTCGTTCCTT
>CM042754.1:25510497-25524829 GCA_022496165.2 Catalaphyllia jardinei | reverse complement strand
CTCTAGCAACACTGTGCTGTCCACACATATGTAGTGTTCTCCGTGGTTCTCTGCATAATACCCCTCAGTTTAGTATGCAGAGCGAAATATCAAGAAAGAAAGTATTTGTACCCTCGGGAGTAGTGAAGTCAAATAATTGCTACCAAACATTCTATTCAAAGGAAATTTGAAGCTTATCACAAAGTGTGACAACTTGTTATTACATAGTGTGACAGCTTAGTTTATTACAAAGTGCGACAACTTGTTATTACAAAGTGCGACAGCTATTTTATTGCAAAGTACGACAAGTGTTATTACAAAGTGCGACAGGTATTACGAAGTGTGACAGTTTTATTACAAAGTGCGACAGGTATTACAAAGTGCAACGATTATTACAAAGTGCGACAGAACAAACTGTAATGCAAAACCACCTGTACAAACAGCAGAGAAGTGAAGTCGGATCTTGGTTTAGATCAAGATTAGCAGTGACTCTCGTTTATAAAATACAGTGTAACAAATGCAACGTTCAATTTATAGGCGAGACTAAACGTCATCTCAGCGACAGATTTGGTGAGCACAGAAGCGCAATCGAAAAAGCCATCACACAACCTCCGTTTCAAATCACTTTACCCTTCCTGCCCATTCTATGGACAACATAGAACTCTTGAACCTTTTGTATTAAACGTGGTGACGAAATTTAATCTATTTTTCTTTTTTATTTATTTTTTTTATATATCCCTTTTGGTGCACGTTTCAATTTTTCTCTATTTTTGTCAACCAATCATGTCACATTTATTTCCTTTAGTGTCATTTAAAATTTTGTAACCGTAATCTGTCTAACCGAAATATTGGGAATTAAGAGAAAGAGAAAACAAACAGCGGTTACAAACATAATAAAGTTTCTCATGGTATATTATACTTGACGTTTCGTATGCTACAACATACATCCTCAGAAATGACGGTTACAAAATATGACGAGATTTAAAAAGACAAAAACTAATGCGAGGTATTAGTAACTAGCTAGACAAAAATAGAAACAGAAACTACATCCGATGTGAATTAATACAGAAGAAGATTTTCACTACCGACGTTTTCATTTTCATTGGGAATTAAATTTATTATTTTTAGGCTTCCGGTCAGCCTTTCAACTGGTTTTATAATACTCAATAAGCGTAACTAAGATTGTAGAAATCACGTACGCAATATATCAGAGACTTTCTAAATGACGATTGTGTAAGGAATATGCAGGAAGAAAGTCAACAACGCGCAGGCGTTAATTTGCGCCGAAATTTGCCTTTGCACGTGCTCCCTCCTTCGCCAGAGTAATAACCTGACTTGAGCCTACGATTCAATCGAAAACTAGTTCCTGGTAAGTGATCAACTTAAAAGAAAACACGTGACCTCATTAAACTCTAAACTTGAGCCTGCAATATGATTATGTGATATTGGCCAGCAGATATCTTGTGTTGACAGCTGTCAATTAACCATAACGTAGATGTCCAATATCAAAGATCTACCCGTAGTAATGGTAGGTTATTCTTTGGCGTAGGGGCGCAAGGACGCAAGGACAGTCACGTGGCAACCAAAAGTTTTGAGATCGTCAGGTTAGCTAGCCTGAATTTCAGCCGCCGCCTCCTCTCGCTACGTCTCGGGAGAGAGACGTCTGAAAGCACTGGGCGATAATGCTGTCCGGTGACGTCACGAGTCAAATGTGGTAATTTATGCCTTCAGCGCAAAAGCGTTTAGACAAAACGAAGTTTTGGTGGACGTCAATCATCTCCGCCCTCTTACCGACCGTATGGCGTATGCAAAATTTACAAAAAAAGTCTTTTAAACTTTGCAGCGGTTCACTGGTAAAAATTACCATTTCACTTTCAGTATGCTCGGTTAGCTCACCAAATACACTGGAATTAAATATTCCTTGAAATTTGTAACTGAAGACGACCATGTCGGGTTTTTCAACGGTCATTCGCATGCATGAATGACCCCAAGAGCAAGCAAATCTACACGCGAACTAAATTATTTCAGTACGTATTTGTCTTGGGGCTACGGACGGAAGAAAACTTCTAACAAACATTATAATTTTTTAAGGCAGTAAGTTTTAGCGGAGCTCCGGCTGCCCAAAGGGCTGCCAAACTGAGCCCATACTCATATAGGAAAGAAATGGAAACCCATGAGTTGATTTTCTCATGGTGATCATGGTTAGCGGCATTGCTCCTGGGGGAATAATTGTGGGGGAATAATTGTTAACTATACCTTGATATACTGATGTAGCTATTAAAGGGGGTAAGTTTCTAAAGAAACTGTGGTGCTGCGTCGGTGGAAGTATTGCAAGATAATTTGGTTTTATCAACTGAGTTGATAATGTGAATTGGCCACCTTAAAGAGATTCGGAAGCTGACGTTTCGAGCGCTAGCCCTTCGTCGAAGCGAATCGAGGAATTGTGGGTTGTGTGTGGTTTATATACAGAAATATGGAGCTACGCTATTGGTTGGTGCCTGGCAACGTGAAAAACAACGGAATAAATTAGTTGAATGAAAAGCGTTCGTTGATACCGTGAGGATTAAGAGTGCCGATTTGAAAAATAATTTTTTTTTTCTAGAGTTCTGCGACTTTCTGTGCTTCCTTGATGTAGGGAGAGGCCGCAGACTGTCATATGTTGCGTAGAATTATTCGGCAGATTAAAGTGTCTAGCGACCGGTTTAGATGCGTTTTTGTCGTCTTTCTCTACCTTGCGAAGATGTTCTCGAAATCGGTCGCCTAGTCGTCTACCTGTTTCGCCGACATATAACTTTTTGCAAAGGGTGCAAGTTATATAGTAGATGTCTTTGGCTGAGGTACAGGTAAAATGATCAGTGATCTTAATGGATCGCTTGGGTCCCGACAATTTCTCAAAGTTGCAAATGAAAGGACATGTTTTGCATCGTGCGCGTGCACATTTAAAAGTACCGGGTTGTTGACTCGTTTGAAAAGCACTTCTGACCAAAAAGTTACCTATCGGGATCATTTTGAAGTAATTTAAAGTCTTTTAGGATGATGGATTTAACTGCGTGGTTGTGAGGGTGAAATGTGAGAGTGAATGGAATTCTATTGTTATTCTTCTTCTGAGACGTTTGTAGTGCTGACTGCCGATCAATTTGTTGGGCGCGACAATGGCCTGCTTCAACAACAGAGGCAGGATAGCCACGTTTGTCGATAAACTCGCACATTTCATCTGATTTAAAGGAAAAATCAGTCTTCCACTAAACAACAAATTGTCAAGAGCACTATTAATGATCTTATAGTCAAACAAGAACTGCCGGCTACTGCTACTAATCTCATCATCACAACTCCTAGAACTTCAAGTATTTACTTTTTACCTAAAATTCACAAACCTAACAACCCAGGCCGACCTATTGTCTCTGCATGTAGTTGCCCTACCGAACTCATTTCTAGCTATTTGGACAAAATTATGGCACCTATCGTCAGATCTTTACCGTCATATGTTAAAGACAGTCAACACGCACTCCAAATTTTTCGCGATTTCAATTTCCTGGGCGAAGACAAACTTATTTTCACTATGGATATTACATCTCTTTACACCGTCATCCCTAATGGCGAAGGTCCCCTAGCCCTCAAACATTTTTTTGATTTACGTACTGTTAAGGAACCAAGCTCGGAAACACTGCTCCGCAGACAGTTATTATAAGCAAATCAATGGTGTTGCCATGGGTACCAAAATGAGACCCAGCTACGCCAATCTTTTCGTAGGCTACATTGAACACCAATTTTTCAATCAATACAACGGCCCCAAACCTGACCTCTACCGTCGCTACATTGACGACTGTGTCGGCGCCACTTCCTCCACCAGAGAGGAACTAAATCAATTTATAACTGCTGTCAATTCGTTTCACCCGGCTCTTGCAAATACCTGGGGAATTTCCGATACTTCTTTAGCATTTCTAGATATTAAAGTTTTTGTCGAAGGCAACGGTTTATGCACCAGTGTGCACTACAAACCCACAGATTCTCATAGTTATTTGTTGTATTCATCTTCACATCCATCACATGTCAAGAACTCCATTCCTTATTCTCAATTTCTTAGCCTTCGTCGCCTTTGTAGTGAAGACTCTGATTTTTCCTTTAAATCAGATGAAATGTGCGAGATTTTCGACAAACGTGGCTATCCTGCCTCTGTTGTTAAGAAGGCCATCGTCGCACCCAACAAATTGATCGACAGTCAGCACTACAAACGTCTCAGAAGAAGAATAACAATAGAATTCCATTCACTCTCACATTTCACCCTCACAACCACGCAGTTAAATCCATCATCCTAAAAAACTTTAAATTACTTCAAAATGATCCCGATACTGGCGTAATCTTTTCGCAACCGCCTTTAATTTCATTCAAACGCGACAAAAACATAGGTAACTTTTTGGTCAGAAGTGCTTTTCAAACGAGTCGATAACCCGGTACTTTTAAATGTGCACGCGCACGATGCAAAACATGTCCTTTCATTTGCAACTTTGAGAAATTGTCGGGACCCAAGCGATCCATTAAGATCACTGATCATTTTACCTGTACCTCAGGCAATGTCATCTACTGTATAACTTGCACCCTTTGCAAAAAGTTATATATCGGCGAAACAGGTAGACGACTAGGCGACCGATTTCGAGAACATCTTCGCAAGGTAGAGAAAGACGACAAAAACGCATCTAAACCGGTCGCTAGACACTTTAATCTGCCGAATAATTCTACGCAACATATGACAGTCTGCGGCCTCTCCCTACATCAAGGAAGCACAGAAAGTCGCAAAACTCTAGAACAAAAATTATTTTTCAAATCGGCACTCTTAATCCTCACGGTATCAACGAACGCTTTCATTCAACTAATTTATTCCGTTGTTTTTCACGTTGCCAGGCACCAACCTATAGCGTAGCTCCATATTTCTGTATATAAACCACACACAACCCACAATTCCTCGATTCGCTCCGACGAAGGGCTAGCGCTCGAAACGTCAGCTTCCGAATCTCTTTAAGGTGGCCAATTCACATTATCAACTCAGTTGATAAAACCAAATTATGATGCAGCTATTAGCCTGTCCTAATAGCTGTATGTATTTTATCTTAAATCTCACAATTCAGGATGATTGTTAGATTCCAACGTCAGTGTCTGAGCAGACTATACGATAAGGCCTTTCACTTTACGATGAGGCCTTTCCCTTCATCAAGTAAGCACGGAAAGCCGCAAACTTCTAGAGCAAAAATATGTTTTTGAAATTGGCACTATCAATCCTCACGCGGTATCAACGAACGCTTTTCATTCAACTAATTTATTCTGTTGCTTTTCACGTTACCATGCACCAACCAATAGCGTAGCTCCATCTTTCTGTTTATAAACCACATACAACCCACAATTCCTGGATTCGCTCCGAGGAAGGGCTAACGCTCAAAACGTCAGATTTCGAATATCGTTACGGTGGCCAATTCACATTAATTATCAGGTCAGTTGATAAAACCAATTAGAAAACAGGCCTAATGAAATACGCGCGCTACTTGGCTCAAAATCGTGTTTCCATTTAATAAACATGCCGGAATGTTTTAAAACAGGGTTAGCAAAGACAAGGACTTATTCTACTACTTGGCAATTGAAAACAATAAAATTTATCCAAAGGCGGATAAAAAAGCTTATATCTGAAGCCGGGCAGTAAGTTAATGGTCCCTAGAAGCATTCCAACTAGTCTAAGTCTAAAATTACGCAAATTTTAGAACATTTATTCGGTAACCTGTCTTCCGGCAAAGTTTCAAAGCGGTGTCATTTCACTCTAGAAATTTTTCAGTTGAGTTCGTTGCAGCGCTAGAGTACCTGATTACGGCTTACACAGCAACTTAAATAGTCAGCAAAACACTACTTTTTCGCGGTCCGATAAACAACAGGATTTCGCGTGGAATAGACAACAAACTGAATGAAATATTAGTGCACAAATTGTCACCTTGTCTGCACAAAGACTGGCCTATGGTTCAATGCCATTAGAGCCCGCTGAAACTAGACCTAGATCCAATATTCCTGAGTCGAGAAATACTTTTTCCAAGGTACGATCAGCTAACCTAAACAGCGACGTAACAATAGACTATTTTGGCGAAACCACACTTAAATAGGACATCACACACCATATGGAAATCACACAATCACACACTTTCACGGCACTGATATGGCTATCCACAACCACGTATAATCTTCTCACGTTCAACATAAGCGAAATATCATCGAATAACTCGTAACAACTCACCCTATTGGCAAATAAACACCTCAAGAGTTTTCTCTCACACTCGTCTTATGCAAGTTCTTGGATGTAGAGTCTTCGCCCGGGTAAACGTTCACCTGCAAGATTCATTTGACTCCTAAGAGCCTGTTCCCGAGGCCAAAGACTTATTGGTCACCTTAGAAAGGCCAAAGGCGAAATATCATCGAATAACTCGTAACAACTCACCCTATTGGCAATAGCCCATTCGGCTTCGCCTCATGGGCTATTGACCCGTGGCCCTTGAGGGCGAAGGGTCTAATTGCTTTAGTATCACCCAACTAGTCGGACAGAAAAGGCAATAACAAAGTTAGGAAAATAATGCAAGTTTAAGAAATATTTATTTGGGGGAAAAACGAAAGAAAAACCGGCAAACTTCGCTACTCGATGATTATTACTATTAGACCCCCAGTAGCGTAGCCAATCAAAATGCAGGATTTGTATTAGTCCACTAGTTGGGTGATACTGATTTCAAATAACTGTCACTTGCATTAAAGAGAGGATTGTGGGTAGAGACAAAAACATATGGGCGGGGCGGGGGGGACCTTGTCTCTTCATCCAGTTCTACACAAAGCCCCATCACAAAGCAAGCAAAATCAAAGGAAACTATGAAGAAGGCGTGGATATATATAATTAGTTTATGATTGATAATTTTTGAAATGACTTTCTGAAAGCCTTTTTGAAAGCTTAAGTGTAGTACATATAGCTAGGGAAGTAAACAAAATTGAAATGACAGGCTGTTTATTCAGCTTGCTTATAAATTTTAGAATGGAATACACTAATTGATTTTGATTAGCATGGAAAAAAAAAAGTTTTACATTAACTTGTACATGTAGTGTCAATTGACTTCTACAGTCTGTTGGTCAAGACAGTCATCAAATAAAAGTTTACCATACTCACCAGCCCCAAATTAACACCCAGTCAACGCTGCTGGTTATATGTAAAATATTAGTGAGTCAGCAGTGCATTTTGGCTTAATTGAAACACAATACTTAGGATTTCGTTTCTTACTTTATTGAATAACATTGAACAATATGTACAAAATCATCAAGGAAGACAACTGATACTTGAGATCCAGTGGCCATTCGTATGGCAGCCGCACGACTTGTATTTGCAAAACGTAAGGGCAGATCAGAAGGTTTCAGTGAATTTCTCTGTAATTGCCGATTCGTCCTTATCTAAATTATTATATTTACCTTCATTAAGCGATTCCAGTGAGTGCCGTTTCGGATTATCATGATCAGTTCTCTTAGTTACTCAGCGTTAGATAGCCCTTTTCGTATACAGTCCGGCTACTCGTGCTGAGTTTACCAAAGGATGGATGTTTTGAACGTTTTCTCCTTCCAAATCAGGTGTGGATTATTGTAACGCAAACTGTTCCACGAAAATACGGCTGGACAGGTATTGTCTGAAGAAAGTGTTCAACTATGACATTCAAAAACAGGTTAGCGATTATTAAATTTAATGGTAACTTTAGTTATACTCGAGGAATCCCGTATAAAAAGCAGATACAAGTCGCTGTACGGTCCCTTCTTATTGCGTGACATGTGCGTGCGTGAGTCGGGAGTGTAGTGTGCAAAGAGTAAGTAAACTAATCTGGCTCAAAGAAACAGCACTCACTAGAATCGCTTAATTTTTATTAAGGTAAATACGATAATTTGGATAAGGAAGAATCAGCAATTACAAAGAATATCAATGAAATCTCCCGTACGAATAGTGAATACCAGTCGCCGTACGGGCGCTGTAGGAAATTTTAGCCACTACCCTAAGATAATTAAACGATGAAATCTTTTTCAGCGCTGATGAATGTGGTACAGTTGGGTACACGGTCCACGATATGAGATCTTACATACCTCTTAATCGCTTTATTCGTGTTAAATCAGTCAATCAAATCAAATCAATCTCGATGGTTCTCTGCACTGTATAACGGCGGGCGCCTTTGCTATTACGAGTGGACTTTGGCCTACTTGTTCGTTTCGGCTATAATTTTCCATGACTTCTGTTACCATCCAACAAGTCCACTAACTGCGTTTCGTTTTGCTTCGCCTCACGAGTGCTTTGATCGATCAGTTTGCTACTGATGCTTCCAGTAGTTTTGTCCGAGATTACGTTTGATTCAAAGATACGAGTGCTCTCAGGTTCGCTCAAAGTTTCGCTCGTGGGATTCACTCGCAAAAGGCTCACTATTTGTGTCCCTTCGGCGGTGAAAACCCAATACAGACTTTGGACTCTCGAATCGTATAAATGCAATTTGATTTATTTTATTCGATCTGAAATAAAGACAATATATACAGAAACTTAAAACTAATAGGTTAATCTAAAATGAACGAAACTTAACTGATAATCAATAAGTGCTAATCTCCAAGTATTCCTAATGCACGCGATCAACTAAATGATGTTTCTACATGCGAGATAATATTCCGTTTAACACGAATGTAGCAGAAAACTCTAATTCCAATTGTTACAAAACAATCGAGAAAAGAGAAACTTAATCAACTTACTTCGTGAGGAGACTCCAAAGTAAACCTTGAATCGCATAACTGATAAATCCATAACGGGGTAGGCCATAAAAACTGGTAAGCCAAAATTACAACTGCATGCTCCACGAGTACAATAAAAGCGACATAATTTCTACCTCAAGTTACAAATCATATCCTATTTCGGGTTAAACAAAACGACATTGACCAGCTAACTGTTAATCATATTGCAATAATAAAGGTAACGCAATACTAGTAAAAGTCACTGAAACACTCTCCGCCCCGATGAGTGCGCTAGCTCTAATCTTCTTTACAGTCAGTCATCATCATAGCCTTCTGCGGCGTAGATAACAGCAATCTTGGAAATGGGCCTCTGGTATTCTCCTTCGCGGGTCTTGATCTTAACATTACGCACTCTGCCGTCTTGTCCAGGGTACACGTTAATGATGCGGCCAACATTCCGTTTCCCACGAACCGCATTTGGTGATTGCATAATGACAAAGTCATCTACTCTAACATTTCTTTTCTCTGAGTGTCACTTTTTCCTCGGCAGCAGTGACGGAAACACATCTCGTGTCCAACGGGTCCAAAAAGAGTCGACGATTTTCTGAACAAATTCAAATCTATGTCGCGGGTTCTGCGTCTGACGGAACGGTCCTTGTGGAACTTGTGATGATGCTCGACCAAGTAAGATATCATTGGAACAAAGATATGAGCCATCATCTGGATCGTTTGGAATTCGTCCTATTGGGCGCTGGTTGACTAGGTTTGCTACTTCCAGTAGGCAGGTGTGTAACTCAAAAGGGGTTAGAACTTGATCTCCGATCGCTTTCTTCAAGGTAAGCTTGAAGCTCTTCACTAGTGCTTCCGCACACCCATTCTGATGAGGAGCAGCTGGTGTGGCAAATTGCCACTTCATCCCCTTGTCTGCACAAAATTCTTTTAGTCTGTCCGTATCCAATCTTTCAACCATTGCTTGTAGTTCCTGTTCAGCGCCAACCATTTGCGAACCGTTGTCACTGATCATCAATGCTGGCAATTCTCAACACCTGCATCAGTTCCATTGTTGAGCAGTCCGTTGTGAGCTCTAGGTGAACTGTCCTAGTGTTTAAACAGGTGAATAGCACTCCATAGTGTTTGGTAGTCTTATTTCGACCAATCTTCACGTGGTACGGGCCAAAATAATCACAGGATGTGAAGTGAAACGGAGGTGTAAAAGAAGCCAGACGGTTTGGCGGTAAGTCAGCCATGACTTGGGTCTTCACTTTCGCTGCCACTTCACGACAAACCACACATCTAAATTTGATTGTCTTCGCTAATTCATGTGCTCGGATTATCCAATACTTCTTTCTTGATTTAGCCACTGTTGCTGCCACCCCTGCGTGTCCACACTGGTGAATGTGCTGTATGATCAACTGAGATATCCAGTGATCTCCAGGCAGCAATACTGGATGCTTGTTGTCATAAGAAACTAAAGCTTTCTCGGCACGACCACCAACTCTAACGATGCCCTCTTGGTCGGTGTATTGACTGAGGTTCTTGAATTCACCTTTGCTGAGACGGTTCTTCAGGCCTGTCTGCAGGTCCTTTACCCACATCTTCTCTGCACTTTGTAGCTCTTCATTTGATAGGGGGCCATCTTTAAGCTTACAAGCCTGGTTCGCTAATCGGTTGCGCCAATGGTCGCGAAGGTTCCAAACAAATCTTGAAGTATAAGCTGTCACACGAACCAGTCTTTTCCAGCTCGAAAACTTTTTGCACACTAGGGGTAGCTGTCCCTTGTTTCCCTCAAATACTAGGTGGACTGCGCGTTGTTCCCTCTCGACTTCCCTTTGATCAGCAGCTGTTGCATCTTGCGGCCATTCACTCACAGGAAGACGAAGGAAGCTAGGTCCTTTCTGCCACCTGTCTGCTAAATTCTTCACTGATATCCCTCGAGATACCTCGTCCGCCACGTTTAGCTCTCCTGGAATATGTCTCCATTGGGTAGGGTCTGAGTTGTCCTGAATTTCTCCTACTCTGACAGAAAAAAAAGGTTTGAGACCACCTAGCCTCACTGCATATCCATGACAATACTATTCTGCTATCCAGAAAATAGACAGCTTTGTCAAACTTGAGTCGACATTCTTCTAAGATTGTCTTGCCCAGTCGGGAAGCCAAAACTGCACCCTGAAATTCCAAGCGGGGGATGGTCAGTTTCTTCAAAGGTGCCACTCTGGATTTCGCCGCAATAAATCGAACGCCAAATTCTCCGGAACTTAACTGCCATCTCGCGTAAGCGCAGGCACCAAACGCTTCTTCTGATGCATCCGAGAAAACGAAAAGGGTTGGCTGACCAACTGCATCGGGTGGAGTTAGGCAACGTTTAAAGCTGACACTGCTCAACTGCAACATCCCTTCAAATAGGGTTTTCCACTTCTCAACAAGATCGGGTGGCAAATCTTCATCCCAACTGATGCCTCTTTTCCAAAGCGTTTGCAGGCCTATCTTTGCTTTAATGAGGAACGCGGTCGCGTATCCTATCGGATCGTAGACTTGTGCCACTCGGCTGAGTATTTTCCTCTTTGAGAGCTGAACCATTTCTTTGCCTTAAGAGAAATCTGCTGGTACTTTGAAGGACAGTGTCTCTTTCGCTAATCCAAACCACACCCAGGACCTTTACCACTGTAATTCCTTTGGGGGACACTTCTTGTTGTCGGTTCTCTGTTTCTTCGATCCTGTTCGACACCCAGCCTTTAACTTGAAATCCTCCTGTCTCAAACACGCTGTCTAGATCTGTTGTAAGCTTGTTTGCTTCTTTCACGGTTGGTACAGAGTCACATATGTCGTGTATGTATGTGTTATCTTCGATGACTTTGGCCGCTGCTGGGACTTCATGGTGGGAGATGTAGTGGACTGGACCTGTGTATTCTCTTGCCTCTTTTTCTGTCAACTTCCTTGCGAATTGCAATTCCTTCATTTCCATCATCTGCCGGTCATAAGCTCTGGCGTGCTCTGGGTTTCTAAGTAATCGACGTTCTGTTGCCTCCAATTTCTTCAATGCTTGTGACTTGTTATCAGGAAGATGACTGGGATCCTTTTTCCACGGGTATAGGATTAACCACTGATTTCCAATTTTCTGACAGGAATCTTCAATACTTTCGCTTCCTCTCGCTCTACTTGGCTAAGTTTTTCTGCTTTGCAGGTACAAGCCTTAACAACAACGCCCATGCTCTCTGTGGACCAAAATGCTGCAAGGTCAACGGGTGCTTCCAACTTGATATGATACACATGGGTGGACGCTGACTGACCGGGTATTGCAGCAAAAACAACCCATCCCAGTGGTGAATGTCGGGCGATCAAATTGTCAAACTTTCTAGTTTCTCCGGTGTGAAGTTTTGCCTGGTCAATTCCGGTGAGCAAGTCCGTCTGTCCATGTCCCAAGTGGAGCTGATGTCTGTTGAGGCCAAGTTTTTTCGAAATATCGGTGATTTCCACCTGTGCTACGTCGTCGCTGATTGACGGGCGCCTATGATGTGTGCGCTGCGGTTCTCTAGTGATCTCAGCTGAACGCGATACATCATTGTCTTCAATTCTTCTTCCTCGCCGCCCACTTTTGTGATTGTTACCACGACTGATTTTCCTCTTAGCTTCAGATCCTCTGCGAGGGATGACCTGATTAAGCTTATCTGAGCTCCTGAATCCAGCAACGAATTGGCGTTTCGGGTCACTCTGCCAGTTCCTACGATGTCCACTTGTACAATTGGTAGCAATGCTCTCTGATTACTCGTCAAGGCGGAAACAGTTGCGACTTCCGGTTGCATGGCTCCATGCAAGAGCGGGTGATGGAAAAATGTACATTGAATTCCATTGCTTTTCTCAGGACATTGCCTCCTTCTTGAACAGTTGGCTGACCTGTGATCCCTTCCAGCACGTTTTAGGCAGCTGAAACACGAGTGATTTTCCTTGACAGCCTTGATTCGATCTTCTGGTTTAAGGGACGTGAACTTCCGGCATTGGTCGATCCAATGATTTGAATTCTGACAAAACCAACACCTGTAGACTCTTGGAGTGTTCGTTTCGGCTGCTCCAAGGTGGCTCACCGGAAGCTTGGGTAGTTGGGTAACACTTCTAAGTGGTGCCGTTGCTCTCATCCGGGACTTCATTTCCGTCGTCATCCAGGTTATTAGCTGAGCTATAGTAGCTTCTTGTCTGCTGTTTTCAAGGTGCCGTGCCCATACTTTTCGGTCGTCATTGCACATTCTTTGTTCTATCAACGCCAGCATGTGATTATTGTCCATATCATGCGGTCTCCCAATTTCCTTTAAAGTATTAAAGCTCCTTTGGACGAGATGAACAAGATCACAGAAGCGAGCGTCCTCTCCCTCTCGTAACGGTCTGAATTTGCTGATGTCCTGAGTAACCGTATCCGCTACAAATCTCGTGTGTCCATAGACTGAGTCGAGTTAGCTACATGCCGCGTCGTACTCTGTGGCAATTCCTTTGATTAACTCTAACGCTTTTCCCTGTAAACTTGTGCGCAACAACGAAATTGTATCTCGCTTGCTGAATCTTGAGTCGACAGCATGTCTGAAGTCGGATCGAAAAATTACGTACTCTCGTACATCTCCAACCAACCGGGGCATCTTGGGCTTTTCCATTTTGAATCCACATGACGTACTAGCAGAGCTAAACGGATTATTCGCGTCAATGCTGTGTCCGTTGCCACTGACGTGAACGCTCTCCTGTGTCAGTGCTGTTTCCATGTTGGGCCCTTCGCCAAAGTTCTCAGTCTTGCATTTCTTCTCCATTTCCCTTTGATAAGATAACATTGCGATTTGTTCCGCGGGTGGAGCCACAATTCCGATTTCCACATTTGATTTTCCATTGTTTGTTGCCAAATTAGCATAATCCACCGCCTTCATTTCTATTTCCAAAAAGAAGTCTTAACACTCTTCTAGCCACGCTTCTTCTTGCTCAAAAGCTTAATCTTCGACTGTCAGTTGCGTGTAAGCCTCGTGCTTGACGACCAGATCTTCGAGCGCGGCTTTCACGCTGTTCAATGCTTCTAAAGTTTCACTTATGGGCCTGTGGTCGCTCAATTTCTTTCGCAAAGCTTTGCCTTGCCGGGTTAGTGCCGCTTTCGCCGTTCGCCGTTTTATTTTTGCCTCTTCCATAGCTGCTTCTGCCATCAATCTCGTACGTTTTCACTCCGCAAGGGAACCAGGTTAGCCAACAGAAATCGAATGAAAGTGTCCCTTCGGCGGTGAAAGCCCAATACAGACTTTGGACTCTCGAATCGTATAAATTCAATTTGATTTATTTTATTCGATCTGAAATAAAGACAATATATACAGAAACTTAAAAACTAATAGGTTAATCTAAAATGAACGAAACTTAACTGATAATCAATAAGTGCCAATGTCCAAATATTCCTAATGCACGCGATCAACTAAATGATGTTTCTACATGCGAGATAATATTCCGTTTAACACGAATATAGCAGAAAACTCTTAATCCAATTCTTACAAAACAATCGAGACAAGAGAAACTTAATCAACTTACTTCGTGACGAGACTCCAAAGTAAACCTTGAATCGCATAACTGATAAATCCAT
>CM042754.1:25487997-25507997 GCA_022496165.2 Catalaphyllia jardinei | reverse complement strand
ATAATCTCGCGTAGCTGACGCAAAGCGCGGAAAAACGTTTGCGAATGAGACACGACTGGTTTTGGTTTACTTCTGATTGGATGACAAAGTGGCGCGAGATTTTTTGAGCCAATCGCGTTTCGCAGTAATGCAAAACGAAAACAATACGACTTACTTTCGACATTCGCGTGACAGTGGTCAAGAAACACAACATAAACTATGTATTGTCATCACCATTATACCATAAAATGTTAAAAATAGCAGTCCATGTTGATCACCATCCCATTGATCACGATCTCCATATATAATGTATGCTATATATTCTTTTTTGCTGCTGATTTTAGGCTGAAAAAATTATGGATATTATTAGATTGTCTAGAGCATGATATTGCTGTTTTAGAATGGATTGGGGTATCAAATAGAAGGGTTTGCTGTGTAGATGGCATAGAAGCTATCAAGTAATTTCAGAGTAAGGCTGCAGGCAATTGAGCTTGACATGAAATGTTGTTCAAACATCCTGCTAGGGCTTTTGTTTTCTCAATTTTTTTTTTTTCTCTTGTCGTTCAGAGAAAGGAAGAGTTGCATTTTTTTATGTTGCATTTAAACAAAGATTATGATTCTAAAAACAAAGATTATGATTCTAAAACTCCGCCAAAATTAAACACCTCAGTCTTCGAGAAAGAAATGAGAGCGAGTTCTCTGCAAAACCTGCAAGAGAAGTTAGGGGAAAACGAGGAAACTGAAAAATAACTGCAGATATTTGAAGTGAGTATGCAGCAATTGTTTTTCCCACTAAGTCCAATAATTGGGACTCTAAAATATTACACCAGTTTACATGGGCGCAGCCAGGATTTTTCAAAGGGGGGATCACACTGAGTCAAACAGAGGGTGCTCACAAGATTGACACCTGAATATTGTAAGTTGTTTGCTTACAAAAAGGCTTACAAATGGGGGGGAGCGCTAAGGACCACCCCCTCCCCCCACTGGTTACGCCCTTGCATTATGCGGTGAACAGTTTCTGACAGTTTAGATCGTATATTGTCCAATAAAAAGGCTATTCTACAAGAGTCGCATTTTACTGGGCAGACACTCTAAACCGAGAGCTTTGTAATCTCAAATCAACCAAGTGCATAATACAATTAGAGGTTATGACCTGAGTAATTTCACTTTCTAGGAAAATAAAACGGTTTCAATTGTGAATGAAATAACAACATCTTAGAATGCGCGTTACTCATATTACGAGTAACTTGATTCTGTATCCCATGTATATTTGGACACAACAGTTAAACACTTATTCCTGTTGCCCGGAGCTTTTCATTTGCTTTTTCGGTTTCGTTGGCAACTGACGATGTGTTTAAAGAATTAAGCATCACAAACGACTTCCACAACCGAGAAGAGTTCCCAGAAAGGTTTTTGCAGTGCTGCGTCAAATTTGTTGTTTGAAGCTGTGAAGTTATTAGTCAAGCTACATATAAAGAAGTGAACATCTCGGCTTTACAATGCGCTGCTACCCAAAAGGTGTTTTACTAGTTTCCTTTCTCCTTGCGACGATGGAGCTTGGGAGTTCAGGTATAACTGGTTTTATAGTCACCATGTTTTGAGTCAGGAATCATCTTTCTTGTTGCAACAAACACTACTTAGCTTAAATTTCAATGCAACGAGCGACCTCGTTCACCTAGGTAGTACAATTAACATTCCTTTGTTTTCACAATTTATCTGTTAATAAGTGTGCTCGTCGCATATAACTGACAAATAGTACAAACCATGTATCTTACAGATTCGAAATATTACATGTACACGGAAGTTCTATGAGCAAACACTTGCTCACAATCAACAACTTTCTGTCTGGCCGTCTTCCGCGAAATCTTCAATGAAGCGGAAATTAGAAACGCTAAACCTCGTAGAGGTTTCACCGAACAGTGGAACAAGAAGGTGGCCAGCAAACCCAGAACAGTTTGCTTTTGCACTTGAAAGGACTGTAATGTCTTGAAACAATATCTGGTAACGTTATGGATACTATATATAATTACTTTTCAAGGCTCATTATATTGATCAATTGTGACATTTCGCTTGTCCCCATGCGCGCGCTTGATTTTTTGTCTGCTATCAGTCTTCTCTTTTCTGGTTACGTTCTCATAATTAGCTAGGGTTCTGTGATTGTATGAAATTGTATGCTCTCTCTGGCACCCGTTGAAGCTTCGAAATCTTCAGAATATTTCCCGCTGCTGAATAAATCGTTACGCCAATTTGTATTTTACCATCGTTAAGACACTAGTTAGACTGACAGGTAAATTCATGGGCTTGTAACAACAAAGAACTGTTTTCTAGCTCTGCATGGTAACATCTAACAACGAGGGAAATAATGACTCTAAAACTATTAAACGAAATTTCTTAAAAATGTTATGGAAAAAGACCTTAACCATTAATCAAGTCCAAAGGCGGACAAACTCTGAACCAAGTCAGAATCTGTCAGCTGTGTGCTGATTGCTGGTGACCCGGAAACTGCCTGCTTGTACTGTTATGCTTTTACCTAGAAACTCAAATTAGACAATTTTTGGCGTTAATCTTTTTCATCGTAGCGCTCAAGCTCTTGGAAAATTAGTCGGCGTTTCTTCAAATTCGCTCCTATTTATAATAGCTACACTGAAACCTCCTGAAGGTTGCTATTAGCACAATACTTGAGTAACTCTTGGGCTTTTGTGATCTCGAAACATATGCGTACCACAACTCGCACGCTGACGTTAGCATGAACCAATTCTACTGAATATAGCCTGAAGCCCCTTGATTTCCAAAATAAACAGTGACAGTGGATGGAATCCCATTTAATCCTGTGACATATCACATGCTCAAGCGGCAAGGTTTTCCCATTAATTCTCTCCAAGCTTCCAAGTGCGTCCATAGGTCGAGCATCGCCAGCTCGCTTGCGCTCTTGATTTAGATGGCGTGGATTATAGTGGCTATGATACAATTTGTCGCTATCACGTGTTGTAAAAACTTGAGGCAAATGAAGTTAAATTTGCGTTCAGGTGCACGCTACTGACCTGTTCGGTGAAATCTCCGTTCATATCCCCATGTGATGTAACTTACACTGTCATCCACCCTCGTGCCCCGCTGTTAGTTTAATCTCTCACTCTGCACGTTTAGTTAGTTACTGGTAACGATAAAGCAAGAATCTCAATCCACAAACGCCATCTAGAATTTGACGATTATACTGTGTTCCGATTAAAATAATGTTTTCTAGTTTAATATTTTGCAGCTAAGATAACTTAATTCTACAGTAGAACCACGCCGTTGTACGGCCATTCTACCTCGTTATTTCGGTCACTTTATTCTGTGTGGCCTGAACAAAAGCTCAATCAGTCATTCTATTATCTATAGAACCCCTTTATCTTTAAAAACACAGCGCTTTTCAGTTTTCGGAACAAGTTTCGATGTTTCAAACATCATCATCAGCCATTATGAATATATAGTAAAGATTTACAAAATAGTCGGTATATATATAACTACTCATATAAATTCAAATATTCGTTAACTGTTAAACTTATTTAGCTGTTAAACGTATTTAAACTAACCAATAAAATGATAGACTAAGAAAAGAAATAACAAAAAATAAACTAAAACTCCCTGTAAACAGCAGTACATAAATTTAGAAATGCAACGAAAAACCAACATGCTCAACTTGTTTGTTGAGTTCAGGTTTCAACAGTTCAGTATGAAAACTCTCATTTATTTCAAGTTGAGACTAAGGCATGATCGAGAATCTTAAAACAAGAAATATCACACTTATCCCTAAAACCTGCAGAAGCACTGAGATGTTTAAAAATGTGGAAACCCTTTAATACAGCCACCCCGCTAATACGGTCTGAGTTTTGTGACCTGTTGGCCGGACCGGATTAACGGGGGTTTACTATAAAATATCTCTCTCGAATACGAGATGGAGGTTGATCAAGCCATACAAACTTGTATAATATATTTTTCTGTTCTCAGTATGACATGTAAGATCTTTATGCAACAGGTGATCGACAACAGATAATTTCAAAACCAGATGATCCCACCAGAGTCTTCATTGGTCAGAATGTTTCTTTATCATGGCGCTACTATCAGCCGAAACATGTCACACTTTCCGAAGTAGTATTTGGTATTTCGAAGGCTATTAATCACCTGAACCCAAAACTTATCGCAGTCAATGGAAGTGGTTTTCCTGAAGTGAAAGAAGGATACGAATCATTTGTTAGTTGGGCAGGAAACCTGACAGACTTCCTTGCAGTGTTTGTTCTTCATGATGTGCAGCCCGCATATGGTAATAAGTTCTTCGGGGTAGCATTCAAGTTTGGTCTCATGCACAACGAGGCAAAAGACCGAGTACGGCTTCAAGTTGATGCAAAACGTAAGTCACATAAAATTAGCTCAAGCGCGTTTCTACTATCATCAAACCATTAGGCAACATTTATTCCAACACCAGGTACTTCTAGACGGAAGTTTTAATGATACAAGGGTACATCGAACCTTAGGGCTCACTGCGCGGGCCGGGAAACTGGCGTGGGACCGGCGTGCGGACACTTTTGACAAGTTTACAAGAAAGCATGAAAGCTGCCCGGGAGGGATGTTACCGTGCGTTCAAAGAAACCTTGGAAATCCTCGAAGAACACGGCGTAAAACTTAGCTGCACATTTAGCTGCACAACTGTTACGTTTCGCGACTTTAAACAGCTTACTGGCGAATCTATGATATCACAAAATCCATAACCAGTACTGAAGGCCTCTAGGTTTAAAAAGTAATTTAAAACTTCTGGTATTTGGTGTTGGGTTCATATTGCTTCGTATTTGACAGAATTGTGTGTTTCTAAAATGAGGATGCTTTGAGTTGCTTATCATAAGGAATTTTAATCTCATTAGCGTTCAATCCTAACAGATCCTTACTTTCATAACTTGGGTATCCTTTTTTTCTCGGAAACTGTAGTTTTTATGATCCATTGGTAATGAGATTTGGTGTCGTCCAATTCGGTCTATAATCATATTCGATTTTGTTATCACTCGTATGATTACAAAACGAACTGTGACCAATTCCGATATACAAAAATTTAGCCTATGACAACAGATCGTTCTCACTGTCACGCAACAAAAAAGTAAATCAAAAACTATCCACTGCAAAAAGCTACGAAATTGTGATGTTACAGAAGGTAAATACATAATCCGGAAATTCAAAATGCTCTGGTTTCCAAAAGAAGCACGCTATTGAGCTATAAAATTGTAAACAGGTATAAATATGCCGCCTCTTATGCCTGATGAGAAGAAAAACTTTCGTAGATCTTTAGTTTTAGATTTTAGAAAATGATGACGTCACGTGAAAACGATCTATAAACCTCAGTACGAGGCTCTGGGGAAATAAACCCCACAAGTGAAGCCTTGTAGACAAGGCTGGCTCATAGCTTCCGGAGCTTATCCCGGTTTCTGTAGCATGAAGCGGCTAGAAGTATTTCTACTTTCCCTGGACGGGATGCTAGTCCATCGCAGGTCACTTCCCCGCAATCGTGTTAGGTTTCCCCAACAATTCGCCGGTGCCCATTTATTTACCTGAGTGGAGAGAGGCACTGTGAGAGTTAACTGTCTTGCCCAAGAACACAACACAATGTCCCCGGCCAGGGCTCGAACCCGGACCGCTCGCTCCGGAGTCGAGCGCACTAACCATGAGGCCACTGCACCTCCCAAACTCCACAAACTCTGTAGTTATTTTCCAGAACCTAGTACTGAGGTATGTATGTATTCATTGCATGTATGTATTAAATATGTACCGCACAAATTACTGATAGTTTCGTGGCGGTTTATAAATCTTCTATTGGGTGAGATCGAACGTCAGCTTGTAAAGGTGCCTCTGGCTGCCACTATCAGGCCATATTTGATCTCACCCACCGTGCACCCAACCCATGCATGAAATGTTATATGAAACCAGAGAAAGAGATAGACCGCCATGCCGGGAACTACATCCCCTATTCTTTTCGACAAGTGTATGGGTTCTTTAACTTCCCCTGCTAACCATGTAACAGCCCTATTACCATCTACCTAACTATCAGTGCGATCACCAACAGCACCGTGGCTGCACCGTGACCACCCTTATCACCAATGCCATTATCGCTACCAGCGGGGTCATTTGTTGTCGATGCTGCCATTACAAATGTCATTTCACTCACCATCACTTTCAACATCACCGCCCAGATTAATTTCTTTTATTTCATTCACCCAAGCCTTAGTGCCGCATTAAAATGTTTTAAATACACTACATCGAAAATGTCCTATTCTTTCAAATTTTTATACCCTAACCGTCTCTTCTGAAGATGTATGTTGTAGTATTTTAATTCAAATAAAATCTTCTTCTTCTTGGTAATTACTACAGATCCTCCCAAAATCACCTATGTTACTATGCCACCCCTGGTCAGGATGGGACAAACTGTGAGCCTTAATTGCACAGCCAGCAGTGCACTTTCATTCAACGTCACGTGGTACAAGGACGGTCAAGTCTTGGCTACTGGTATTTTTATGGTAGTGTACAAGCTGGAGAATATTACAGATGAGCACTGGGGAGAGTTCTTATGTGTCGCTAGAAACTCCGATGGAGAAACAAAGAAGAGTGTTTTTCTCAAAGGTAAGTGAAAAAAAAAAAGATTTAAAAACTCAGCGAACTGGATCTGTTTTCTTTCATCGGAAAACAATAGCACTGTCCCTTTGTCGGGTCATGTCGTCAAGTTTCCCACGCGATAAGCGCTACTTATATCCGATCCGCTGCTCGCGTTCATGCAAGAAAGTAGTTTGAAATAAAGTAAAATTAAAAGCAATAAAATGTAATCTCAACAAGTTGAGCGCATCGAGGAGGTTAGCAAAGCATATTTCAATTTGTCTATGACAGTATGATTCTGCCGGTCGTGTTTTATAGGAAGAAAGGTCATGTCGTTACAAGTCAATGCTCTCATCCAGTCAGGGAAAGCGACTCGTTTTTTCGTAAACGCAGATAAAAACTGTATTGACCAATATTGTAGCGGAACACGCCAAAAGCTGCACGAGTAAATACGAGACCTTGCGAGAAGGCGAGACAAGCGTTTTTCTCTGCGAGCCCGAAACATTTTGATCCACAGGGAACAACAGATAACTTCCCCAACTTCCTTGGTTTCATCATGAGCTATTGTGGGTTGTGTGTCTTCCTGATTCCCCTTTTAGCCTTTTATCCAGTTTCTGCGAACAAGCTGGAACTGGACATTCGATTCTAGGCTCACCACGTCATTATATCTTAAAACAAAGTAACTCTTTTTCTGGCGCCAAAGTGACCTTGCAGTAGTTTTGTAGCTTTTTCTGGAATTCAGACAATTTAATTTAAGAGAAGTTAGGATTAACCTTTTCTCGGAAATTTGAAAGTTGCTTGATTGAAATTCAATATCAAGTAATGAGCTAGAGGACGCATCTGTAAAATCAAACAAACAAATCTCGAACGAATGACGACTTTGAGACCCTTAGCCTTGCAAAATGGAGACTCCGAAAGAGCTCCGTATAAAAATTGAGACAGCGAGACGCACATAACCGCTAAAAAACAAGAATGCGAAACACGTGAAATTCGGCTAAGCTTTTGGGCGACCTAGACTTTTTGAAGGACCATTCGCCACCCCTAATGTTATGGAGGGAATCAGTGATTTTATACACGAGTCGTTATCATATTTGCAAAACTATCCTAATAGCTACATAACAAATATATCGGAGTAATTCTCACAGAGCATACTTGAGCGAAGAGAACCTGATAGAGTGTCTGAAGAACGAGAAAGAAAACTAACGCCGAATAACGGATGTAAAATGTAAACAAAGAAACGCTAATACAAGCCGGCGCGATACTTCCAATCATTTCCAAGTCTCGTGAACATCCTGCTTTGTTGCTGGTTCCACTACTTTTCAGTCTTTTCCCGATTTTCTGAACCTTTCTAGCTGAAAGCTGCCGCGCCTGGAGAGAGGCGTCTTTACCATGCAGTAGCCTGCGTCAGTTGTCTCTCTCCCAGGCTCCTCGCGGCTTTGACGCTCCTTAGCGGCGGCTTTCCCGCTTTCCTAGCTCCCTCAAATTGTTGAAAAACCCGCCAAGCTACGCAGGCTATCCATGCAGCGCCATAACGCCTTCCCTCCCCTCGAGGCTCCGTCAAACGCAATTGAAATTGACACTGAAAGGTCTCGATTACACACAATTTGACACTACCAGAACCTTAATTGTATCACTAATCTTTGATTCTGAGAAGTTATAGGGCAAAGACAAAGCTGATCGAGGACGATGCAAACGGATTTGTGAAAGCTCTATATTAATTCTCCCATCTTTGAATTCGCGACAGCCTGTCCAAAAATTCCCAAAATATATCTTGCGTCAACAACGGATGGATGTTTTTTAAAACTTTACTTGGTTGCTACTGAGTGTGCAACTCACATTAACTTTAATTTGCTTTTCCTTACGTGATCACATCCGACGCGTTCACAATGCCCCATGCAATGGAAAGCAGAACGGTTTAGCTTGAAGTTGCTGAAAGCTTGACCTAGCCTGCAGCTGTTTGCTTTAAACCGCGGTAATATTTTCCTACGTTATATTTTTGCAAGGACTAGTGTGAGAAAACAGAAGTACCGGATCCTCTCGCTGATCAGCTAAAAGTTGAATGATAGACGAAAGGCTGATTACACAGTATAGAAATATATTTTCCAGTATTTCAGAAGGCAACATCTACCAAGTTAAAGCGCCTGTGCGTAGCAGTTCTGCAAAAAATGCGGCTTCTTATTTTAATTTTTCAAGTCTGTACTTATATGCACTTAAACTAACACCTTTCTCTAATTGCTGCTTACAAACTAAGTTCTCCCCGAGAGCCCAACAATATTGAACACAAACAAGAAAGTTCACAGCTCAAACTGGACCCTACAATGGTCAGCAGTTTACAGTGAAGGACGCTTGGTGAAGTTATATACAGTCTGGCACCGAGTTATACACGTGACTAACAATATGACACGTAAGAAAGCATGGTTACAAGAGAATGTTACTGGTCTAGTGTATCACAAAGAACTCACCGCTGACACGTCTTACATGTTCGCCGTAACAGCCTGGAACAGATGGGGGGAGAGTTTGTTGCAAAGAGACAAAATGCTGTCCATAACTACAGACTTTCAAGCTGGGACAACAAAGAAAATAGGTAACAAAAATTCTACACATGTTAAGCAAGTATTGGATAAGGGCTTTTCTAATATCTACATGTGAGGGGAAACTTGAAAACTGCTTCCGTGAGCCCGGGGCTCAGGCCCTAGTCCGGGCCTGAGCGGCTGAACCTCAGGCTCAGTGAAACTCGATGAATACTCGTTGAAACGAATATTCTCGTTTGGGGAGGTCTTACAGAAATGCTGCTGAGAGACTGAGTCTTGTTTTTTTTTTTTGTTTTTAGTTTCAACAGAACCTATGACATCGGTATCACCGTTTGAAAGCAAAAATAAAGGTGACTCCCCAGGAAATCGAAATAATAAGGCTATCCTTTATGGAGTATACGTAGCAAGCGGTGCGTTGGGCATACTACTTGCCTTCGTGGTCAGCTACTGCTTAAGACGAGAGCGTAGGAGAAGAATAAAAAATAATGACAGTAAGTACTTCATTATAATACCTCTTAGGACATCACTTTACATATTACTATACTAACGACTAAAGAGAAGCTTTTTCTCTTGTTAACATATAGCATGAAATATAGAATGTTACAGACGAGTTTAAAACCAGAGGAAGGCCGAAAAAAGGGTAACACTTGCTCCATAAACTGAAAGTAGACAAGTCACTTAAAATGATATTAAACCGAAATAATTAAAGACTCAGGAAGTCAGGTGTAAATGGCAGTTTCCGCAATGACAACGAGCGGCTAACCTGGCTTGTTGGAATAAACGAAAAACACTTTTCCCCATCCAGGCCAGCTTCGCAGGCTTCGCTTTGCTAGTCAGCTCCCGGTTCACGCTCTATGCGTCTACCACAACCAACTCTGAAACCGTCAGCTACGCAGGCTATTGACCGATCGACCAATCAAACAAAACAATTGAACAACAAACAGGAAACACGCAAAAAGGGAATTTCTTTTACCAAAATAAATGATTTTATGTAGCTTATGACCTAGCCCCAGTTCTTGGTAGAGGGGAAGTTTCTGCCATCCGGGATATATATAGTTATAATCCATCAAGTCTTTTTTGCTCGCGGGCAATTGGTCTAAACACGTCACGTGACTGAATATCCCCCAGCTAAAACTGGGGGATATCCGAGAATATACCCCAATTTTCAAAACTGCGCGCGTTGCGAAAAAGATTTGAAGTATAATAAACACGATAGCCTCCATTTGGTGCGAAAATATGCGCTCGGATATTTGTCCTTGGACATTATCTGTTCCTCGAAGCTCACAGTTTTCCTCAAGCTACGCTCTCGGAAAACTGTTCACTTCTCGGAACAGATAATGTCCGCAGACAAATATCCGTGCATATTTCCGCGCCAAATGGAGGCTATTGTTTATATATCGCTACATGTGGCTCACCTTCTCTTTTGCGCAGCATTCTCAGCAAGTGGAGAGAATTTCCCTCCCTTCACACCCCATTTTCTCTATTTTGTACATTGGCTGGGGTTTTCTTCCTCACATTTACTGGGATAATACTTTGGTATGTCTGTAGTTTAAGCTTTCTAAGCTTGCTATCAAAAGTAAACGGCCACCTCCTGTGGCCGATATATCCCACTTGGGAGTGTTGAGTGAAATGTTACCTGGCAAACAGCTAGTGCTCAGCCAAAGTAGCAACCATATGAGTTATGTATATCAATGTTGTATTTAAGAGGGAGTAACAAAATACAAAAAATATCTTAATTAAAATGATAACCTTAGAGGTGACATAGATGGGCTTGAACTAACACTGAATTTTGTTTTTCAGAAAACATAGAGCTAACAAGGTAAGTAACCCTGGCCTTTTAAACCTCAGTGGGGTATTCAAAAACGATTCTTCAGGGACTAATCGTATGGTCATGAGAAAAACAACAAATCCTTAAGTCGAAAGAATTGATAATTACCTTACATTATGAATGTGAATATTTAAGTCTAATTTAGATGCAACAAAAAGTTGTCTTTAACTGCAGGCGGGCTGTTGTATATATTGTCGCGTAATGCAAACATTTTCAACAGAAATTGAAAATTAGCGGATTGAAAGTAATAAACGACGTTTCAACGTGTTGTCATTGTCAAGTAAATGTGTAGGTTAGTTTTTGCATTAATGGCTTACTTGTTGGAGTGGTTTCCTCATCCAGAGTGTTTGAACGTAGCAACGTCTAAACTGAGTCCTGAAGTTTAATTTGTTTCTACCGAAAGTTGTCTAACAGCATTTTAGTGTACAGGTACACTCTAAAGTCTCTGAAGAGCTGGATTTCTGAGCTGTTACTATTCGAACAAGAGAGAAACTAAATTGAAGAAGGCTTCTGGATTTGAAGACTCTAACGTTCTGTAGATTACTCCCCAATGGCTGTTAGTCAATTTTAAGGTAAAAAAAAACGCCAAAGAGCTCTTAAAATGTCTAAAAATGATATCACCGACAGCAAAAAAGCACACGATTAAATCGATTAAATAATAATATTCAATAAACTACGTACATTTTTGTTATATGTTACTCTACAGGACAACTGCATTTTCGTTTTCGTTGTCACAAGATGATATCACTTCTGAAGCGGTATGTGTCATTTTAAGATACTTCATTATTACCTTGACTCTGGGTTCGGCTGGTTTTGATTATGATTTCTTACTTTAGGGTTTGTTTTTCTTAGTTTTCGACATGTTCAGTGAACTAGACTGTGCGTTCTCGCTGACTGGGAGTATGTTTTATTACAGGCTCAAGAGGTTACCAACGAAGCAGGATCCGTAATACTGAGAGAATCGCCATTAAGTATGCCAGAATCATCTTTGACTCTAGAACAGTCACCAAAATCTATAAGAAACAGGCTGAGGAACGGTAACGAGCCAACAACAGGGGAATGCTTTGAAAGGAGTGCAAAAACTCCTGGCTCTAACTATCCAGAGGTTTCTTCATCGTTGACCTCATCTTTTCCACCCCGGGGTAGTGAAACAAGTGAACTAAATCAAGAGATCCATTGCCCTGCAATACGAACTCCATCATGTGAACAGATGCAGAATAAAGTTACCATGACAACGGGCGAGGCTGCTACAAGTCTTGCTGCGGTTAACGATGGAGCTGTTTTGGCAGAAAATCAAGGAACAAGGGAGTTCCAATCACTGGGCTCCTATAGATCGACGGTAACTGAAGTCGACACAATCCAATTAGTTACCACTTCGGAAGGTTATCTTCAACCGGTGGACAACAATAATGAGCAAGCTGGTCCTGGAAAATTTCCACTATTTTCACCCAATCGCCCTCGAGCTAAGCCCAGAGTTAAAAAATCGAGTACAAGAGATCGAAAACAAGACATTTCAATGCAGCACAAATCCACCGGAAGGCTGGGCCAGCCAGACACAGACAAGTTTCAAAACAACCTGTTATATGAAGGAGAGGCGCCTATTCAACACTGCTCCTGCGTCAGACCTGTCGACCGATCAAATGACCTCATTGGCCCTGCAGTGGAAACTCGCATTGGTCACCAAAGCTATCAAAACTGTATGAAGAATAATAACGATAGAAACCAAACAGGTCCTCTCAGTGTGGAGTCTCCATACATGCAGGTTCTCCTGAGCGCCAATTGGGAAGTGTACCGCGATCACTTAACCTTGGTTGAAAGGATTGGTGGTGGTTCGTTTGGTCAAGTGTGGAAGGGCGCTGTGTTCGACATGGCAGGTGACAAAGAATGGTCTGTGGTAGCTGTTAAAATGTTAAAGGGTAAGGAGTAATGGAACTTTGAAACTTACGATAGTCAATTGTGTGGTATACTTTTACGAGCTTGGCAACGTTTTCGTTTGTACCCGTCAATTTACATTCGAGTAAACATAGTTAGACAATCCATGACTACACTCGAACCTTAAGGCGCGAGTGTCTTCCAAGAAAATTAAAGTGACAAAATAATCCATGTCCTAACACGAGAGAGCGTTGCATAACTATTTTACGCCATGCTATAGGAAATAGGGTGGAAGCACAATCAATGCGACATATGCGGATACACAATGAAAGGCTAGGATGTAATACTTAGCTCTCATTAACAGAGCAGGAGGTCTGTATGGGAGAATTTTGACCGAGGTCGTAAGAACAGACCTCACTGCGTTCGGTTTGTACACACGATCGAGGTCAAGATTCTCTCATACAGACCGACTTAGCTCGGTTAATAAGATGTTTATTACATGGCAAAAACAAGAACAATTTAATTCGTTTAATGTAACTGGTTTGTACTAACTGACATTTTGCTTTCGAACGGCGATGAGCCGAATTTAATTCTTCCAAAGTTTACTTTTTTTCTCATCAGCTTTTTGGCACTTACAGAAATAAATATTGTTAGATGAAAACAGTCAATGATTTTGCATTTTAGTTTGCAACCTTTTCACTTCAAAACATTACTGGGAACATCTAGACCATTTCAGCCAATCATATTCGTGAATTTGGTAGTTCCCAGTCCTTGTGAAACAGTGCCAAATATAAATGTGTAATATAAAAACGACTGTATTTTGATTACATGTGCCTGTATTTACTAGCGGATTCCGCCCTGATTTTAAGAAAAAACCTCTAATGGTAACATAGTATATATTTATTTAGTGAAGTGTGGAAGAGACTTTTCGTATCCTGAGAGCAAGCTTTGAACAACGCCGGTGGTATTAAGGGTGCCTTGGGCACGTGACTAATCTTATAATCCATCAAATATCTTCGCTCGCGCGCAATTGGTCTAAACACGTCACGTGACCGAATATTCCCAAGCTAAAACGGGGGAATATCGTAGAATATTCCTTAATTTTCAAAACTGCGCGCGTTGCGAAAAAGATTTAAGGGACAATAAACACAATAGCCTCCATTTGCTCGGATATTTGTCCTTCGACATTGTGTGTTGCTCGTAGCTTACAGTACGCTCTCGGAAACTTGTTCTCGGAACATATAATGTCCGCGGACAAATGTGATAGCATATTTTCGCGCCAAATGGAGCTATTGTTTGTATATTGCAGTATTTTTGTTTCACGTGATCGAAATGAATCAATCAGAAGGCCGTATTACGCTGCTGGCCTTCTGATTGGTCCGTTTCGATCAGATGATCATAATACTGCAATCTGATTGGTTACGTGCCAAAGGCGCCCCCTATACTACGAGTCTCGAAGAGCCTCGTATGAATTTCGTTGAAAAAGGGTAACATGGACTGCAAATATTGATCAATACAATAATATTAATGAGGGTAATCAAGACATTTCTTTGCAGAAAACTCGTCCAGATCAGACCTCAAGGATCTGTTATCTGAGCTGAATTTGCTGAAAAAACTTAAACCTCATCCAAACGTGATTCAACTGCTGGGCTGTTTGACCAAGGATGTCATTCGACGTAAAGGAGGGCTCGAGTTTAGTAAGCTTGAATGATATAATTATAAGTGCACCATGATTTTTACAAGCGACGAAACACTAATGTTTAAAGTTGACATGACGAGAGTCTCTGCTTCATTCTTAAAAATTCAGCGTGAAAAGCATAACGATAGCTTTTTGCAGGTCCCAAACTTGCACGCTTAGCCATTCAAACATTTATCCACTTCCACCGGTACCGTGTAAACGCAAGGTGGAACCGGACAAGTTTTTGTCCGTGCAAAAATTTGTCCTGACCCATGTAAACGGGGCCTAAATAGAACGGTAGATAGCGTCGGTTCAATGTACTGAAATCCTCTCAAAATTTTGGGCATCCGTCATTCTGCCACAACTAACTATAGCATGTGATTACTGAACTACATCTGAGTGGGTTTTTTAAAACGAGAACATTGATAAGAAGCGAACAAACCCTCCCTTTAACAGTGGAAATACACGGCAGCTTTGGACTTATAGCGGACTAAGAATGAGGACTAATTTTCTCTCTGTGCTTCGAAATCTGTTCACGACGTTTTCCAAAGCATAAGCGGAGTCCATGTCGTTTACCCGACTCTGCCGAGCGTCCAACCCCGCTACCGATTAGAGTTTTAGTTTGTTGTTTGTTTGTTTTGATTTAATTACATCATTTAAGCCCATTCAGATTCCCTATTAAGAGCCTGTTAGATTGTTTCTTTTTTTTGTTTGCTCTCTAATATTTCACTATGTTTTTCTGTATAAGAGCCTCCTCTTGTCATCCTGGAGTTTGTTCCTCACGGCGATCTTCTGGGATATTTGAGAAAAAGCAAAGGAGAAACAGACAATTATTATAACTTGAAATGCGCAGACGTTCCACGGAAAATACCAGCAAAACAACTTTATAAATTTGCGTCTGATATCGCTCGAGGAATGGAATTCATCTCGGCTCAACAGGTCTGATTTTTTAGTCTAACTCATTGGTTTAGTTGATTACTTTTCGATTGATCATAAATTAGCCATGGTTTCGTTCGGTAGTTTGTAAAAACCTATGAGAGCTATACAAGGCATTTGCCCGTTGAAACCAATTTGCGAGAAAAAATGGGAAGAAGATTTGTACGTAAAGTATTAATTAGAAAAGGTTTTTATACCAAGTAGATACCTAAGATTTCCACTTGATCCATGCTACGTTTCCCTCCATATTACGCTACTCGATCACTCTGCATCCTCTTGGTTGGTCGTTGAAGGTTGGTTTTTACTTGCGCCTGAGCATAAGCAAATAAATGTGAAGACATGATTTGATAATCGCAGTTATACAGTCACAGTGATGTGAGCAGTTCTGGTGGAATCCTGCACCGGTATCGCAAATGACGTCATGGGATTCGAATCCCGTTCAAGCCTTAATTTTTTCAGGCTTTAATTTCACAACTGCTTAAGTTGTGTGCATAACTGCGATTTTAAATCATATCCATTTCATTCTTTCCAGTTCAGATATATGAACTTTCACATATTCTGCAGTATTCTTCACTTTTTTATGGGTATATTACAAACTCACCATGCAGTCAGCTCCCAGTTGGCTTGTTACCTTTTGCAAATAGGTTAACATTTTTTGTAATATTCTTGATATATTTTTTGTAATTATATTGTTATTGTACTTATATTCTTAATTAATTTAAATTTAAATTTGTAGCTGTAATTGCATTGAGCTGAAAACCCCACTTAGAGAGTACTGCACCGGTATTGCAGAGGTCATGGGTTTTAGTCCCGTTCAGGCCTGAAACATTTCCAGGCTTCGTTTGTATGCTTATGTGCTGGTAAAACCCCAACTCTGAGGGCGTGAGGTGGGCTGCAGTTATCAGACTTAGGCCCGTGCGGCTTTTAAACAAGTAACGTACCAGGGGCCAATAGCAGGCTTTCTCAGTTAACTCCATTCAAACCTAACTGAGACCACAAGATAACACATTTTATGGTGTGTTTAACGGCAGCTCATTCACCGAGATCTGGCTGCAAGGAATGTGTTGGTTGGTGAAGGACTGCGATGTAAAATTACTGACTTTGGGATGGCGAGAGATTTGGGGCGAAATGACACGTATGTCAAGAGGGCCAACGTAAGTACACACGCGAGATAAATTATCTAAAAAGTAAAATTAGTATAGTCTTAGAGCTTTCTCCTTTCTCGTTTCCCTCTCATACAGCGTCTTCACCCTTGGAAGTCCAGTGCTTGGTACCCAACCAATTCAATACTTTCTTAATAACGGCCTTCAGACTTTCTCTTTACAAATGCCTCGGCATCTCCCATACCAATCCTCTTTTTGGGGGGAGTCGACCCCATTATTATTACAGTATGAAATAGTAGTATAAATGTGCGCAATTAACACAATTAGAAGTTGCCAAGCGCAAAATAAATTACCATTTTGTCTTGTCAATATATCTACTGTTGTTAGATTTAAGTTGAAATAAAGGGTAACTGCCCCTGAGGAGTCGCTATGTGAATCTTCCTTTCACTCAAAGTTCCGTAAAACTAGCTTTATACTTCCGTATTAGTTCGCAACTCGAAAAATGTCTCATTCAATCTCTAAAACGGTAGACTCATGACGTCATTTGTCTATCGCGCCTTTGGCAAGGCGCTATACAAACTTCTTTTTTTCTTCGTTTGCTCCATTTGAATGCTTCATGTCCACCTTTCTCTAAACAATTTTGTCCACAATCGCGTTGTCAGCATGTGCTGTATTTTGACAGGGCTTGATGCCTGTAAAGTGGATGGCAATTGAATCATTAACGAGACAAGTTTATACAACAGAAAGTGATGTGTAAGTTCATGATCAAGTTTTTGACACTTTCACTCCAAACCGAAAAAACACCAATTCTCTTAACAATTAATGATTGCCAGACATTCCTTTTACATGTTTGAGCCAGGATCGTGCGCCATGCATGACTTTGGTCAATGCTGAGCTGCATTTTGAAGAGAGGGAAATCCAAATCGGTTGACAGTTGTTTGTATGAACTGTTAGGTGGTGGCAAATCTGTTTGTGAAATAATTAAGTTTGCACTTGCTCAACCACAATGTCAGGAAACGTTTATTCATTCATTATCTTGTTACGTTATATGCTAGTGGCCTTCAGTAGTTGATTAGAATAACCCATTGTTTCGATAGTGTTAAAGGAAATTTGTTACAGTAAAACGCTGTTAGAACTAAGTAAGGGAAGGACCAATATAAAAGTGATGAGGCGGATGGTACTTTTTCAGCTTGCAATAATTTTTTTTCCACGTCCACTGCCTCTGCAGGATTTTTTCCGGGATAAGTCCCTTTTTTCTGTTAGGGAAGGGGGGGGGCCTTGAAGGGATTAGAGGGGAAATGTAGGGGGAAATGTCCTGCTCCGCGATCTTAATCTTGACACTCGCCGCAATCTGAATGCCTGAAACAGGCTTTAATTTCTTTCTTTCACACTGTCGATTCGCTTTCCTGTCAAAATTATACTCGAGGGAAACATAGCCAAGTATCAGACACATAAGTGCTATTGGCTTAAGTGGGGCTGCATTGCATTTTTTGTTTGATATTTTTGGAATGTCAATTTTATTGATTCGTTACCCTGGCAGTAAAATGCATTCTTGGCGTGAAGTGAATCAAGGTTTAAGTTACCGTCCAGTAGCATATATGAAGGCCTAATCAACCAGGGGGGTCTGGGGGCATGCTCCCCTCCCCCATAAAATTTTGCAAAGTTGAAACATTTTTTGGTGCGTTTTACACCATATTCAGCCGTCTTCTTTGCCGAAAACCTAAAATATATTGAAACAATAGATTGAAACAGCCCACACTAAAGACATCAGTTGTGAAATCTATCTATATTTCTAGGTTTTGAAAATACGGTATGTGCTTGCTTAAACGAAAACGAATCATGCTGGATGGCTTTTTATAGAAGATGTTCTTTTTATCACTTGTAAGGTATGGTGATCCATAAGAGTTTTAGGCAAGGATGTTTGGCTACCAGTGTCCATGATGAGGTTGCCGCGCACAAAACTTATTAGCCTTGAAAGGGAACAATGTCCATTTTCCTAATAATAATTGTAGAGAAAACCAGGTGAATGGGGATTCCACCAGGACTAAGAAATTAAAACTGCAGTATAAAGTGGCGGGTACAGTTTTTAGCGGGGTATTTTTAAGCCCGACAGTGCAATTCACTCTGCAGGAATTCGAATTTTGTTTTGTTCACATCTTCTTTGCACGATATTTTTTTCCAGTCACCTTCCCTTGCCTGATTTTTTTTCTTGCTCCCCCCAACCCCATCACTTTTCTAATGGTCCGTTTCTAAGCCGAACTTCGTTATTTAATCGCGTAGATAAGATGAAACCGCGTGTAAGATCAATTAATGTAGAAGTTATTACTGAAATTATCAAATATACTCACTAAACAAGAAATTAGTCGTCCCATGCACGAACTCCTGTACTTGTAGAACGTAATGTACGAACTGAAACCAAAGTCACGTGACTGGGTGTGGGTATCAGTAGGTATTGAACACAAAATGTAATCTAAGCTTACCTGTAGTTAAAATTATTAAATCGTTGAAGTTGTCGAAGTGACAAGAATAAAGTCAATTTAACGAAAGTACACCGTCCAAGATTGTCGAAACAGTCGAGTGCTGACAAGCTTACTTACTTCTTGTTCTGTTTTAGGTGGAGTTACGGTGTCGTTCTGTATGAGATTTTTACCCTTGGTAAGTTTCATGCGGTGGTAATTTTCACCGCAATCTAGTCCAGTGTCATTTGTCCAGAGCTAAGCTCTCACGACTAGCATTGAGTTGTGATTCCGTGCTCTGCTTTGCTGTATCATGCTGCCCTATGCATTGCTTTGCTGTGCTGTGCTGTGGACGCCAGTGGAGTTCTGTGTGGTGGGATGCATTGTGGTGCATTACGGTGCTCTACACCGAAGAGCTGTGCGCACTGGCTCCGCTCACCCCCGCCCCATTCTGCAGGCTTTGCCACGGTCGCGACTGTCGTGTCGCGCGATACCTCTCTTGACCAGGCTGCTTACCGCAGCTTTTGTACTAAACATTTAAGCTCTCTTCCTAGGCGGAAAACCTTACGAAGGAATGACTGGAGAAGAAGTTTATAACTTCGTCGCAAGTGGTCAGAGGATGTGCAGGACTTCAGCCATGAGCTCAGAACTGTACGTGTATATTATTGCACGAAACTCCTTGCCTCAAGTTAAAGTTATTAGTATAAGAAAATGTTTAAGATACTACGTTTTATTATTTTATAATGTTATATCAAGCAAAAGGCCCAAATCCTATGCTGTAATAAACTAATATCTCCGCTAGGGATTACCCGCCGTACACAGTTCAGAAAAAAGGAAATTGTGTTCTTTATGCCACATATTGCATGAAAATATATACCGTACGCGATTTATACCTCAATGAATGCTCGTAAAGCGCTATAGCTCTTTCTGATTACACATAAATACTTTGAAATTTTGGGAACACTCAAGATATATGACAAGCATTAGCCTTGTGTCACGGCTTAGTTA
>CM042754.1:25467688-25487897 GCA_022496165.2 Catalaphyllia jardinei | reverse complement strand
ATTTACTTGTTCTTCTGTTAATTCATCTGAAATATGATTCCAGTTGAATATATTAATGTTTTTATCTGACATATATATTATTTATATATTAATTTTATTTAATAAACAATATATTAATCCAGATATCTGACCAAAAAACATTGACTTTTTCATAAATTTATTGGTTTTTTTAAATGCCCAAAATATTCTTTAGTATTCCATATATTAATTATTTATATTACTCATTCATGTAAATATCTGATATAGAATGTACTAAAACCCTCACCGTCTAAAAAAATATTATTTACACTTTGTGAACTTACACGTAATACCAAATAGGTAAAACTATGGCCTTTACTTATTTCAAATTTTGCGACTGTGTTAATTATTATTGGTGTCCAATTTAATTGTTCATTCAATGATAATTCAAAAACTTTTTTATCTAAATAAGAACTAGCTGGATGACTATCTTCTATAATAAATTTACCGCTTCCTTTGTAGCTATCACTGTATATTATATGATAATAACCAATCCATCTAAGCCTGATGTGATTGTAGTTTTGGTTTAAGTTGGGAGTCTGGAAAGGGTAAGAATTTATACTATGTTTAAATTTAACTTGATTATTATTATTATGTTTTAAATCATTTGTGTAATAATAATAATTATTAATTCTATTAATATTTTCAATTTTTGTATTTACTTTTCCGATTTCACTTAAAATATAATTTTTTATGGTATTTTCCAATTCATTCAACTGTTTTATATTAGCAGCATCACCATTTTCATTACCACCTTCAATATTATTTATTTGTCTGTTGTTCATATCTAAAATATTATTTATTGATAAATTTCTTACATTTTTAATGTCTTTATTCTCCATATCAATTGGTACTTCATATTTAAATGAATCATTATCATAATAGTAAAATCGATCCCAAAGATTAACTTTAAGATCATTAACTGTACTATTAATTCCATAAACAACAACATAAATGGTAGTCTGAGGATCAGTTTTACTTTTCAATCTTATATCAATATCCAGATCATCAAAACTTGGGTTTAAAACATATTTAGAAAAATGGATGATGCTCCGTGTCTTAGTTCCATCTATTCTGGAATTAATCTTTCCTACAGAGAGAGTTCCACTTGATGCATTTATCTCATCAATTGTGATACCATCTTCTACATACATTTCATAAACCATTGTATAAGAACCTTTTGGTAAATATACCAAATCAATTGATAGTCTGGTGCTATAATAACCAATGCTGGAATCATAATCAATCTTGAATTCATAAGTCTTTTTGTTTACCAAATGAAAATTTTTATTCTGGACTCCAATTTTGTGAATGTCATATCATCTTCTTTGAACTCATCATTGTCCATCACTCTTTTGAAGACATTTTCGTTATTGATTGACTCTATAGAATGTACTTCAGACGCTTTTATTTTCTTATCAATTATACCATCTATAATTGTATTATTATCAACAATTGCATTAGCGACAAATTTTACATTGGTGGCATGTGTGGCTTGATGATCTTCTGGTTCTTTCAAATTAATTATATTTTGATTTCCCATATCTAAATTTCCAGTCATTGCTTCACTTCCATCTGTTAATAAGTAATCTATCTCAGATATGAAACGGACTAAATAGTCTCGTGTACTTTTTAAAAGTTCAAAATTAACAGCTTTATGTTTTATTTGTTCATAATTTGGATTTTCTCCATCGTCTTCAATAATTGTTTTAACATTATCAATAAAATGTCCACCAGCATTAAAATCTGCATTCATTGCTACTGTGCCATCAACATTAATAAATTTGTCTGTATTTGCAGCATGTGGTATTATAGCAATTTGAGAATCAACAAATGCTTTACTGACTAAACTGTTATCATAAAAAATACCATCATAATAGGGTTCACAATTTTTTATTATATTTTGATTAAGATCAAAGTATTGTTTTCCATCTTTATCTTTTAATTTTATAAAATTTGAGTTCAAATATCCTTTATTAACAACACTTCTCAAATCTTTTATTATAATACTATATTCATCATCTGGTTGATGATCAGAGATATTGTTAACACTGAGAATATAATTGTTTTCCATATTTAGACCTCCAAACATTGGTCTGCTTCCATCTCTGGGAAGTAATGGTGTTGTGTCAATATTGATTTTTGATATTTCACTATCAACATATGATTTAGTGGCTTTATCAGCAATGGCAATGTCCTGCTTAGCGTTTTCAGTGTCAACGTACTTCTTATTAGCAGCATTAGCGTATGCTACAGGATCACCTAAACCATCAATAAGATTGCCATTGAGATTCAAATTCTCAAAATAGAAAATCATATGATTATCAACAACATCACGGACATTAAAAATAGTATGGTCGAAACTTGTCGACTGTTTACCCTTAATCACTCTTGAATAAAACAGAAATTTAATGTTTTTATTGTATTGAGAACCACAATATCTAATTTGGAATTTTATCCCATCATCTACTCCAGCTCTTCCATCAGTAGTGAATTGAATAATTGATTTAGTATATTGATTGGATATTTTATCACTATCGAATGTATTAATCGTATAATGACTGTCACCATGGACATCAAAAATTATTGTATCATCAACAAGGAAACTGCCAGCATCACCAATAATGAATATTTCAAAAACAGAGGTATAAGTACCACTCTCTAATTGATTACCTTTCATTTTTATACTGGACCATGCTTCTCCACTAAAACCAGTATCATCACCTTCTTTCTCAACTATATAAGCATCATTATGCGCTTTATGATTTTGAAAAATTAAAGTGGTTTGGTGATGTCTTTGGTGGTAGTTTTACAGTTAGTTGACTCTTATCACCAAAGTCGTTATAAAATCGAAAACTTGGTTGTAAATGATAATTATTTTGACTGACTTTAGTATGTTCTTTCAACACTTTTAAACTGACTGCACCATTGTCGCCAGTAGACTCACCAATATTGGTTAATCGCTTCCCTTCAATATCATAATTACCATCATCTGTTAAATTGAATCCAACACCTGGTAACCCAGGTAGTCCACGTTTACCAATGGCTGATGATGATGAAGGTAAAAGTCCGTCTGAGTAACTCATTTATATTAATAGATTATATTTTTTCATTGAAATTTTTAGTGGTGAATTTTCGTGGCTTATCGACATATACAAAGGAATATGGTTCTTCAGTTGCTTTTTCATATGATTCTTTTGAAATACTGTTTTCACGGCAAATTAAACTCTTCTCATTAGCACTTGGAAACTCATAAATGGAGAAGTGAGAACAATTCAGTCTGATGTCTTTTGGCGTCTTATAATAACTTTGACTTAGATAAATCACACTACAATTTTTTTGCCGTCCTCGTATAAAGTAGTCAATTAATGGTTTTTGGTTTTTCTCACATACATAATCATCAAAAATGACGATTTTTTGTGAGTCAGGGTCAAGATCTTGAACTGGAATAATTTCATCATTTCTTGCTTCAATAACATCATAACCAACCTCATCACTTATCGGTTGAAAGACATTCATGAGATTCTGATACTTGGACTGTTCTAAATTTTTAGCATACAGATAAACTTTATCAAAATAAAGCAGATTGTAGATCATATGCATTAATGTGTTTGTTTTCCCAGAACCACTTGGACCGCAAATCAGCATCCGAAAACATTGATGAGGCATGAAATCATTTAGTTGTCTAAAGTTTGAGACCACATCGTCTTCAACATCATAATTCGGTATTCTCATTATACTATATTAGTATATTAATTCAACATGGTGTTTAACATGGTGTTTAACATGGTGTTCTACATGGTGTTCAATATGGTGTTCAATATGGTGTTCAATATGGTGTTCAACATGGTGTTCAACATTGTTTTTTATATTTGATTTGTCATTTTATATAACGTAATAATATAACAAAAATGAGTTTGCTTAAATGGAAAGAACTTGCAAAGAGTAAAACCAAATTAGGGAATAAAATTAATTATGTCCATGATCTAATAACACAGCATAAAATCGGTCAGGAGACAAGCCAATCATCATTTGAAAAGGTATTCAAACCAGTGACAAGTAAATTAGATGATGTAATTGACAGTAATTTGGATTTAAGGACGCCTAGAAGGAGAAAAAGACCACTGAAGAAAGGGAAAGTTCCAGATTATGGTGTTGATATCGATGATGAAGTTGAAGACATGAACTTGGGTGATCTTTTCGATGAACAACCCATCCCACCACAGCAGGAGAAACAAATAGTACCAAAACCACCAGAATATGAAGAGCAGCCACCTGAATACAATGACGATGAAGGAGTTGATTACACAATACTTGATGAAGATCTTACGAGAGATAGGTTAAATGAATTAAGTTTATCAAATTACGAGAATATTGAAGAATTTATTAATTCTACGGAATTTACAAACAAAAATAAAATGATTCAAATCAGTATGTCGAGGAAAAAAGCGGAAAAAGAGAGAAACAGATTGAAAGGTTCTAAGGCACATGTCACAATACAATAATGGGATCGTAAATGAATCCACCAGGCAGTCAAAGAACAAAAAGATAGATAATGATAGAGCCATATTGACAGAATACATTAATTTCAATAAACAATTAATGAAAGAATTAGAGAAGAAAAAAGAAGGTTTAGGGATTAGAGGCCGAAGAAGAAGACAGAGAGGTGGAAATGTTATGTTTTTCAACGATCCCAAAGAGCTTCTCAAGAAATTAGAATTGATCATTGGTGAAACTGTTGCAGGCAACACATCAATTAAGATGAGAAATACAGGAGTTAGTATATTGGACACATTATTGAGAATGTCAACAATCAATAGACCGCAGTATAATAAATTGTATAATCAGTATTTCAGAGTATAATTGTGTAAAGTTATTATATACATGGATCGCGAGATTGTTTTATCATCATACAGCGTCAAAGATCAAGGAAACAACACTCCACAGAATTTTATAACTGAATTCAACAGGTCCATAATATTGGATAGCAATTCTCAATATGTAGTTGGTTTGAACCGAATCATTAACATGTCATTCACATGGTTCAATGTAAATTCATCATACAACAATCAATTAATAAAGTACAGCTCTGATAATGGTTCAACATTTCACAACATCACTTTCCCAGCAGGAGTCTGGAACTATACTGATTTTGATACGTACACCAAGGACATAACAAAGATTGTCAAAGATGGTGCTAATAATAATGAGTATCCTATCACTCTCGAATTTGATAATACAACATTTAGGGTCACAGTCACATTAGCTAAGAATTATCAACTTGATTTAACTGCAAGCAATTTCAATGACCTGATTGCGTTTGATAAAGAAATATTGAAAAATCAACAGAATATAGGACCAAAGGTGCCTAATCTCAGTCAAGATACAGACATTCTTAATATCCACTGCGACCTTATCAATGATTCACTTGTAGACGGTCAAGATACAGACATCATTTATTCCTTCTCAACCAGTGTGCTTCAACCTAGTTACTCCTTTACAACATTTAATCCAATCAACAAGAATAGTATAAACAGTATTAGGATACACATTACGGATGGAAAAAGGAGATTAATTAACCTGAATGGAGCTGATACATCTTTTTCATTAATTCTAAAAAGGATATAATAATATAACATAGTATTATAATGAAACCAATTGAATTCACTAGGGTTTGTCATCCAAAACTCGGTATTTTTGTGGATAAACATGTAGGATCAGGGATTATCGTTGATAATATTTTCAAACCAATGAAGAGTGCTGCGTCATCTGTTGTAAAAAAGTTCGCCAAGAAATCAGGTGAAAAAGCATTAAAATCAGCAGGTGAAAGGGTAGGTAAAAAGACATCTGAGAAGTCAGGAGACTTGATAATGAAAAAGCTTAGGAATATGTGAATTGATGATGTAGGAAAAAGAGCTAAAATAGTTCCACTACAGCGAGAAGAAAGTACAGATATGATTATTGATAGACTGATATCAGGATCAGGAAGAAGGAGGTAAAATTATGTAATATATTGATATAACGGCTTTCAGAACAAGTGAATATTTGCAAAGATATGAGTTGGTTCGATTTCAACTGAATGATGTTATTAATATCCCAGCTAATGGTCAACACCAACAAAAAAATGGGTACAAGTTCACAATCAATGATAGGTCTGCGTTCTATGATTGGTATAATGCTTATTTTGAGGTGCAGTTTCAGTTACAGGTATTGGCTGATGGTACAGGTCTTCCAGATGCAACCCGATCAACAGTTATTAATGGAGCTCATTCATTAATTAACCATTTAACAATAAAGAGCGCTGGTAAGATTGTATACGAAACTGATAATCTTCATAAAGTAACTTTTATCAAGAACCTCCTCGAATATAGTGATGATTTCAGTCAATCGGTGGCTAAAGATAGTTTTTGGTATCTAGATGTAGCAAATTTGGCTGATATGACTGCTGCTGAAAATACAGGATTTGCGGTTAGACGAAATTTGACGAAAAGAATTGGTGAGGGTGGTGGAGCTGAGGCTGCCGCCAAAGATGTTAATGTAATTATACCTCTTAATCGATACGGTTTCTTTGAAGAGTTACATGATAAAATGTTGGTCCCAATGCAACTTCAGTTCGATATACAGTTACAGAATGACGCAGAATTAATATATAAGGCAGCTGCAGCAGCTGCTAGTCGAGTGGTTGTTAATAGATTCTTACTTTGGGTTCCGTGATTATTACCGAAGGACACTTTATACGATAAGTTTATTGAATCCTTTTTGTCTAAGAAATCTTGGACGTGTAAAAGAGAATTGTATATATCTTCCAATCCAACACGGAGCAGTGGATTCTTCCAGATCTCACCAAGTATTGACAATGTTGTTTCCATCTTTGTTTACCTCCAACGAAATAAAACAAACAATGAAGATACAAATCCTTACCACTTTGATACTTTCAAACTGAATGCGGCTAATAATAATAGCAGTCTCTCGTCATGTAGATTGGAATATGGAAATGGAGTATTCTATCCGGAAACTGAATACGATACAGAATCAAAAGTAAGGATCTTCAACGATGTGATGTCATATGGAATGAGAAAGAATAATTACAATAGCGGTACTCAACTCAACATGTCTAATTACAACTCTCTTTATTCTCTCATATATTTTGATTTATCCTATCAAGCGGATAAAATAACTAGAGACCCAAAGCAATTGATATTCAGGTATAAACTGAGCGCAAATAGTGCTGCAAATGTCCGTATCCACGCCGTCGTCCTATATGATGAGACTATCGTCATCGACAAGGTGGGAAATGAATTAGTCATAGTGTAAAAGCATTAATAATAATGAGACATTCTTAATTCAGATATGTTTTGTAATAGGAAATTATATAACATATATTATATACAAGAAATGACTTAGCTTTTTGCAATAAATGTTAAACTATCAAAAAATCAGAAGAAGAATATTGGTGATGCTTATAGTAAAAGAGAAACAGTCGTCATAAGAGTAAAAATAGAACTGTAGCCAGGATGACATATTTAAATTATAAAAACGTTCTCTGGCTAAAAAAGGTTAAAAACAATCATAAGCTTTCGGCTATCAGTCTACAGCCTTTAACGAATGAAAAAATGTAAGCGCGAGGACGAAATATATACGAAAAGGGGTGCGAAAAAATTTGTAAAAGTGTAATACAAAAGAGGTGTGAAAGGGGTGAAAAATAATGTAAAAAAGGAGTCTAATTACAATAAAATGGAGTATGGCCTAGGCAACGGCTTGGAGTTATTATTTTTTTTAATTTTTTTTTTGTTCTTAATTCCTCGCAGTTCGCCAAAGAAGTGGCTAATATGGAAATTTCATATGACGAGGTTATGGTTTCATTTGATGTCGTGTCGCTTTTCACAGCTATCCCAGTGAACAAAGCCTGTGAATACATTCGGGACAAATTAAACAATGACAAAACGTTACACCTCAGAACAAGTCTCAACACTGATGACATCATTTCTCTACTGGAGTTTACCCTTTCATATAATTATTTTGTTTATAATAACTGTATATACAAGCAGATTCATGGCTGTGCTATGGGCAGTCCAGTTAGCCCTATCGTCGCCAACCTCTGCATGGAAGTGATCGAGGAACTAGCTATAAGTACCTCTTCAGTCCCACCAAAGGTCTGGAAGCGCTATGTTGATGACAGTTTCGTAATTATCAAGAAGGACGCTGTCTCTTCTTTTCACAACACTCTAAACGCATCCGACCCCAAAATTTCTTTCACTATTGAACTTGAAAACAATGGTCAAATTGCCTTCTTGGACACTTTGGTTTCCAGAAGAAACGGTGTTGCTGTCATTGATGTTTATCGGAAGCCAACCCATACTGACAGATATCTGGATTTCTCTTCTCACCACGATAAGAAACACAAAATCAGCACGGCCTCAACCCTTTTGTTTCGGGCTTCTAGCCTCCCTAGCAGCCATGAAGGAAAAACACGGGAAACCAACCACGTCAGAGCCGCGTTAGAGGCTAACGGCTACCCATCGTCTATTATTTCTACCATCCTTAATAAAAAGCCACCGTCACCTACAGTCCCCCCGCCAGAAGAATTGGTTTCTATGTTTTTCAAATGGGCTGATCCATCTGATACTCACAAGGGTTTTGCATGCCTCCCCTACATCAGCGGCCTAACTGAGCCTCTCACGAGATTACTCCGTAAAAATGAAATCCGCGTTGTCAACAAACCATTCAAAACCCTTCAACAAGAATTCCCGTCTCCGAAGTTCAGACAACCATCAGATCTCCAATCCAATGTTGTTTATAAAATCCCATGCAAAGGCTGTCCATGGAACTACATAGGAGAAACCGGAAGATGTTTTCAAACCCGAAAAAAGGAACACCAACGAAATTTGAAGAACTATGCAAAGGGCTCAAACGTTGCAAACCATGCGTGGCAAAACAATCACTCCATTGACTTCGATAATGCTTGTGTCATTGACAAAGGCAATTACCGCGTTCGAAAAACACTAGAATCATGGCATACAGCAAAAACTTTCGACGCGAAAAATAACTCCAAGCCGTTGCCTAGGCAATATTCCATTTTATTGTAATTAGACTCCCTTTTTTACATTATTTTTCACCCCTTTCACCTCTTTTGTATTACACTTTTACAAATTTTTTCGCACCCCTTTTCGTATATATTTCGTCCTCGCGCTTACATTTTTTCATTCGTTAAAGGCTGTAGACTGATAGCCGAAAGCTTATGATTGTTTTTAACCTTTTTTAGCCAGAGAACGTTTTTATAATTTAAATAAGTCGTCATAAGGCTAACTAATGACTCTCTTCATGGGAATGACACTCTACATGTCCCAGCTACAGTGAAGAAGAGACTGGAGAAGAATCGGAAATTGAATAAAGGTATGGATATCAAACTTTCCAAGACTAATATCAGAAAGCAAGTTGGTGGTAGTTTACTAACTTCAGCTCTAGCTCTTGCGCGTGCATTTGGACCAACCATTGCGAAAACCATGGGATTGGCAGCTTTAGCAGGGGCCTCCAGTGCAGGAGCACAACAAATTGTTAAAAAGATATCCGGAAAAGGACAAACTGGAGGTTTCCTCATTCCACAAAACAAAATTGATAAGCTTATTGCAAACAAACATCTTCTAACTGCAAAACAAAAGCAGGACATTCTATCTGCCCTTCAATCAGGTTCAGGTGTTCATATAAGACCAACAAAAAAAAAACAATCAGGTGGTTTCCTTGGTACTTTACTTGCCAGTATTGTGATTCCAATGGTTTTGAAAGCTTTGACTGGAAGGGGTGCCCCCAAGATTGGATCACCTAACCCACCTCCAAAAGGGGGAAGAGGAGCTCCGAGAATAGGTGCATATAGGTCGCCACCGTTTTTTGGTAGTTGGGGTGACAACCAAGTTGGTATGGGAAAGAAAAGACAAACAACAAAAAAAGGAAAGGGTCTACTATTAGGACCAAACAGCCCATTCAATCAAATTCCACTTCTAGGAGCAATACTGTGAAACCTAAATTACATAAAGACATCCCATTAAGCAATCATGATCAGCTAAAATGGTGCAGATATCTCAACATCCCAATCAGTGATGTTCTATCAAGAGATGGGAAGGTTCCACATAATCATAGCCAAGCATTATTTATTTACAATCTTGAACCATCATATATGAGTGGAAGCCATTGGGTAGCTACTTATGTAAAAGATGGTGTGATAAATTATTTTGATAGTGTTGGTATGCCTCCTTTTCAAGAAATGGTAAATCATGCGAAAAGAAAGAATTTAACTCTACTTCATCTAAATAATCAAATTTAAAATATAAATACAACCACATGAGGATACTTTTGTTTATACTTTTTGAATGAAATGAATAAAGGAAATTCATATTATGATTTATTAAAAGTGTTCAATATACATGATACAATGGACAATGAGAGATTCATTGAATATTATATCAAAAATATCTAAATTATATATATAAAATGGTGAAATGATATTGCGTAAAACAGAAGAAGCAAACTGAATGCGTTCCAGGTAGTGAGCGATATGCCAAAGCTAAAAATGGGCGTATGATGTTAAAGTGCACTTGTGCTGAATGCGGGATAACAAAGACCAAATTTGTCAAGAACAAGGGAAACTGATTGAGCCCTCACAAGATGGGGGCTTACTAGGAGAACAACTGCTTAAAAGTAGTGTTAAAGGTTTATTCAATCTTGGAAGAGTTGGTGCTGCAAAGGCTGTTAAATCAGGTATAGTCAAACAAAAAATAAAAGAGACAGCCAGCCAATATCTTGATAAAGCATTAGACAGTTTCACATCAGACTTATCAAAAAAATTGGATCCAACACATAGTGGTAAAGGATTACCAATACCATTTCCGTTTGTAGATTGGAAGAAAGCTTGGAATGTTGTCACTGCACCTGGATTGTTTAAAGGACCTGAAGTGAGTTCAAAAGAGGGTAGAGCCTTAGTTGCTGAATACAAGAGACAATACAAAGCTTACAAAGATGCTGGAGGTAGTAGATCATACAACTCATGGATTAAATGGAAAGGGTATGGTGGAGGGTTAGACATCCATAATGCTATTCTCAAGGTTGCACCCAAAAAGGGTTTTGTGATGCCTGGACATAAGTATACAGGACCTGGAAACCCTCTTGAAGAGCAACTGAGGTATGATCCCAACACTGGTCAGATACTTGAGATATATCAACAACCAACAGGTAGAACAGATGCAGTCAGTATGCAGCACGATGTTGATCACTCAGTTTGTGGTAATAAACCAAAAAGTGATCAAGTGAAGTGTAAGAATGAGGCTGATCGTAAGATGGTTAAAGCTCTCGATGCTATTTCATGGAAAGATCGACAATGGGGACATACTATTGCTAGAAATGCTATAGCAACTAAGTCCAAATTAGGCATGGGTGTGAAGTCAAAAAACGGGAAAAGCCGTCGAGTGAAGAAAACTGGCAAGAAAAGTTAGCAGATGAGTTACATACACCCATAAAACGGAATTTCACTCGGCGGCGTGTAATCACAAATCACATTGATGAAATATGGGCAAGTGATCTAGTTGAAATGCAGCAGTTCAGTAAATGGAACAAGGGTTACAGATATCTTCTAATGGTTATTGATGTATTCAGCAAATATGGTTCGATCGTTCCGTTGAAAGATAAGAAAGGTGAATCTGTTACTGAAGCATTCAAAACAGTATTTAATGAAGGTAGAAAACCACAATATCTATATGGGTTGACAAGGGAAAAGAGTTCTATAACAAACATGTGAAAGACCTATTAGAGAAAAATGAGATACAAATGTACTCAACTGAGAATGAAGAGAAGTCATCAGTAGTTGAAAGATGGAATAGGACAATTAAATCCAAAATGTGGAAACAATTCACAGTTCAAGGTAACACAATTTATCTAGACATGTTACCTAAACTAGTAAATCAGTACAACAACACAAAACATTCAAGCATAAAAATGACACCAATTGAGGCTTCAAAGAAAAAGAATGAGGGTACAGTTTACTTCAATCTATATGGTGATATGGAAACATCAAAACAGAAACCAAAATTTAAAATAGGCGATAAGGTCCGAATATCCAAGTATAAACGGAATGTGTTTGATAAGGGTTATACACCAAATTGGACAGAAGAAGTGTTCACAGTTGATAAGATCCAATACACTAATCCAATAACTTATAAAGTAAGAGATCTCAGAGGTGAAGATATTCAAGGGAGTTTCTATGAATCTGAATTATTGAAAGCCAAACAGGATGTATTCCGCATTGATAAAGTCATTCGCAGGGATTACAAGAAGAAACAAGCTTTAGTTAAATAGAAGGGATACGGTGATGATTTCAACAGTTGGATTCCAATGAAGGATTTAGGAAATATATGAAAATGATATAAGAACAAGTTATGTAATCTTATATTGATAAGATGATATAGTATGATTATCATATTATATCACGAATTACAGTTATCAATACTGATTATTGCTATCAATGATAGCCAAAAATATTATTATTTTTGTCTATTTTTGCAATGTTTCTTGTGAAGATATTTATAACTATTATTATAAACTCGGTTGCAGTTAGGACATTGGTATTCCTTGTTTCGCCATTTTTTAATAGATTCTAATTGGTGTTTCTTTTTGTCTTCATCTGAGACTATTCGCGGTCTTATATTTGCTGATTTTTTGTAATCAACTGGTAAGTTTTCTTGTTTGATATATTCAAATGTATAAAAATGACCATCCTTCTTTGATTTACCTGATTTACAATTGTTGAGACCCTAACAAGCCATTTTAACTAAACCAGCGTTGATGCCTAAATGTTGATTGACTGAATACAAACTATTGAAGAATGAAACTTCATTTGTATTCTTATTAGTTGCTTTTATACATTTTCTATTTTTACAATTATTTGCAACAAATGAGTAATCCCGATCCTTTGTTGATTTCTTAAGATTTTCTGATCTAGTTAAAAGTTGGAGATTACATAATCGGTTGTCATCTTTTTTATTATTAATATGGTCAATCTCTTTACTCTCAGGTATTGATCCATTATGGCATTCATATATGAATCGATGGACGTAATATGTTTTAAATCCTGTTTGGCCATGTTTTCTCACCATACATCGCATATAACCACTACGCTGCTTGATACCTTTGTTGGGCGCTTGTTTGATTATATGTATGATGTTTCCATCTTCAGATCCAGCATATAAGTCATAAGTTGGATGAGTGGTATAAATGCAGTCATCAATTGTAATTTTCGTCATTATAATATAGATTACATAACCAAACCATTAAATCAAAATATTTATAGAAATATAAGAAAAATATATATATATAGAAAAATTTTTCATAAAATTTTTTTTTTCCGTTAAGGCTTAAAGACTTAGCACAATATAATATTATGGAAAAAAATTATCTCAACATATAATATGAACACACAAAATCTCTCAAAACTAACCAAATCTCAACTGATTAATTTGTTATTGAAGCAGAATGAGAAAATAGAATTATTATTTCAGCTAAATATGAAAAATCAGCCAAAAAAGAACAATATAATTCTTCCACCACCAGAGTTTAGGAATGATTACAGACCAATCCCAGCTCCGAGGAAGAATGTTAAGCAGATGGTTCAGGATTATGAAGACAACATCATTCCTCCACCACAGGAATTTAGGGATAAACCAGTCCCACTACCAAGGAAGAATGTAAAACCGATGGTACAAGAATATGAAAACAATATCATTAATCCACCATTAGAATTTAGGGATAAACCAATCCCATTACCAAGAACCAAGAAACCAGTCCCATTGCCAAGGACTAAGAAACCAGTACCACTACCAAGGACCAATAAACCGGTCCCAACCCCTAGAACCAAAATCGAAGAAACTGCTAGAGCTCTGAAGGGTTACACAAAGTCCTTCGAAATCAGCATCAGAAATAATAAAGATCCTCTTGAGCAACTGCAAAACACAAGAAAAGCAGTTGAATATCATATTGTTAGGATGCTAACATCTATGAAAGGTCTAAAATTTGTTGAAACGCTCAAAGTGACATTCAAAAAATCAACAAATGATAAAATAATATACAAAACCGCTTATTTCAATAGCAAACCTATTACCATCATTAATAACACACAAAACCCTGGAGCATTAGAATTATCAAAACAACAAATCCTAAATATGATAGCTCAATGGATTTCTGAAGGTTCTGGTTGGACCATTGAATCTGTTGACAATCATTATCTTAATATCGTAAAATATAAACCAATGAAAGGCTCATCATACATTGAACTTCACCCAGAACTCAGACACAATGAAAAGGGATTAATCAACATGAAAAATGAGGATAATGAATGCTTCAGATGGTGTCACATCAGGTGCTTAAATCCTCAAGATAATAACCCACAGAGGATTAAAAAATCAGACAAGGAATATGTTAAAAATTTAGATTATTCAGGAATTGAATTTCCAGTAACCACAAAGCAATACAATAAAATTGAAAAGCAAAATGAGATCAATATTAATGTATATGGATATAAAAACAAACAACCATATCCAATATTTGTTTCAAAAGAAAAATATGACAAACATTTGCATTTGTTATTAATAACTGAAAATGATAATAAACATTATGTTTTAATTAAAGATTTCAACAGGTTCATGTTCAACCAAACAAAGTATGAACATAGGAAGCACTTTTGCACGCATTGTCTCCAGTGCTTCAGCTCTGAAAGAGTCTTGAACAATCACAAAGACAATTGCATTCAAATAAATGGAACACAAGCAGTGAAAATGCCTGATCCTGATAACAATATAATAAAATATAATAATCATAATAAACAACAGCCTGTGCCATTTGTGATCTATGCAGACTTCGAGGCTATCACTGAGAAGATATCTGGTTGCCAACCCAATAACAACAAATCATTCACAGAAGCATGTCAGAAGCATACAGACTGTGGCTATGGCTATAAGGTTGTCTGTTGTTATAATGATAAATATAGCAAAACTGCTAAAACGTATAGAGGTGAAAAGGCAGTTTCCAAATTCATGGAAGCTATGTTGGAAGAAGTCAAATATTGTAAGAGAGTGATGAAAAAAGAATTCAATAAACCATTGAAAATGACAAAAGAAGATGAAAAGCAATTTCAAAAAGCTGAAGAATGTCATATTTGCGATAAAAAATATACTGATAAAGATATTCGAGTTCGAGACCACTGTCATATCACCGGTAAATATAGAGGATCCGCTCATCAAGATTGTAATTTAAAACTTAGAGTAAACCCAGAAGAAGTAAAAATACCTGTTATAAAACATAATCTCCGCGGGTACGACTCTCATTTTATAATGCAGGAGATTGGAGCTATTGTTAAGAAACATGCATACACAAATAAGAAAGGTGAAAAATGTCAAATGAACATCAATGCTATACCTAACAATATGGAGAAATATCTGGCTTTTATGCTTGGCAATCATCTGACCTTTATTGACAGTTTCCAATTTATGATCTCCAGTTTAGAAAAACTAGTGAGCAATATGCCGAAAGAATCATTGAAATATACATCAGAAGTATTTAATGGCAAAGAGCTAGATCTGATGACTAGAAAGGGAGTTTTTCCTTATGATTATATGGATAGTTTTGATAAGTTCAAAGAACAGCTGCCATCAAAAGAAGAATTCTACAGTATTTTAAATGATGAACATAAATCTGATGAAGATTACAAACACGCACAAAATGTTTGGAATAAATTCTCTCTAAAAAATATGGGAGAGTATCATAACTTATATTTGAAATCAGATATCCTATTATTAGCAGATGTATTTGAGAATTTCAGGAAAACATGTCTTGAATATTATAAGTTGGATCCATGTCATTATTTCACATCCCCTGGTTTATCTTGGGATGCCATGTTAAAGATGACTAATATCAAATTAGAACTCATGACTGATATTGATATGTTTCAGTTTATTGGAAAAGGTTTACGAGGTGGTATCAGTTATATTGCTAATCGTTATGGCAAAGCAAATAATAAATATTATATGGAAGAATATAATAAGAAAGCACCGTCCAAGTATATTATGTATCTTGACGCAAATAATTTATACGGTTGGGCTATGAGTCAGTATCTACCCACAGGAGGATTCAGATGGATGACACAAAAACAGATTGATAAATTAGATTTAGCTAAGTATGAGGAAGACAGCAATAAAGGATTGATATTAGAAGTCGATCTTAAATATCCCAAAAAATTACACGATCTCCATAATGATTATCCACTAGCAGCAGAAAAGGTGGAAGTAACAAATGATATGCTATCTGATTACTGCAAAAAAATATCTGAGAAATATAATATATCAACCGGTCTGGTTCACAAGCTTATACCAACCTTGGGGAAAAAAGAAAAGTATGTTTTACATTATAGGAACCTCCAATTATATATGGATCTTGGTTTGAAGGTTACTAATGTCCATCGAGTACTAAAGTTCAATCAATCCCCTTGGCTAAAACAGTATATCGATTTCAATGCTGAGAAACGGAAAAATGCTAAGAATGCTTTTGAAAAGGATTTCTTCAAACTTATGAATAACAGCGTATTCGGAAAAACAATGGAGAATATTAGAATGCGAGTAGATGTTAGATTGGTTACTGATGAAAAGAAATTATTAAAATTAACTAGTAAGCCAACATATGTTAGTAGCAAGATCTTTAATGAGAATCTGGTGGCTGTACATAAAATAAAAGAAACCCTTACTCTGAACAGGCCAGCATATGTAGGGATGTGTATCTTAGATTTGAGTAAGACTTTGATGTATGATTTCCATTACAACTACATCAAAGAGAAATATGGAAGAAAGGCTAAGTTATTGTTTACTGATACCGACAGCTTAACATATGAGATTGAAGCAGAAGATGTGTATCAAGACTTCTGGAAGGATATAGACAAATTTGACAATAGTGATTACCCAGAAAACTCACCATTTTATAATAAAGATAATAAGAAAGTGATTGGTAAAATGAAAGATGAAGCAGCTGGAGTTGCAATCACTGAGTTTGTAGGTTTACGATCAAAAGTGTATAGTTATATGAAAGATGATCAGAAAGGAGGAAAGACTGCCAAGGGAATCAAAAAGAATGTCATCAAGAAAAACATCACACATGAAAACTATAAAGATACACTCTTAAATAATAAACAGATGTTTCACAAAATGAAAACAATTAGAAGTGAGAACCGCAAGCTTGGTAGTTATGAAATTAATAAAGTATCACTCAGTTGTTTCGATGATAAAAGAGACTTACATGAAGATGGAATAAGAAGCTATGCATATGGGCATAGAAATATCAAACATTAATTTCCATTTTAAATTTTCATTTACATTCCAATTTTAATTTTCATTTACATTCCAATTTTAATTTTCATTTACATTCCAATTTTAATTTTCATTTACATTCCAAGTTTAATTCCATTTTAAATTTTCATTTACATTCCAATTTTAATTCCATTTTTGGTTCCAGACTGATGTCCCGGGTTTTGGTCTGGCTCCACATTTGATGTCAATATTTTATTCCTATATTTTGATTCAAGGTTTGGTTTAGTATTTGGTTTGGTTTGGTTTTCCCAGCATGCGCAGTTGATTAATTGTTGGAAAAATAGTTTAGAAATACAGCATGCGCACAAAAAATCAGAACAGAGAACAATATGGAAAAATGGGCTGAGACCGCTAACTACTATACTAGTATAGCATGATTACTTCCTGCAAATAAAACTGAATTAAGAAATATCTCTGTGACAATGTATACTCCTACTTAATTTTTATTTTGTATTTCATTGTGAGTTGATCAAAAGGTTGACACTGCGTGTTATCACCAGGAAATGTATAAAAATATGATTGATGGAAAAAAGCAAATGACTGTGGCTGAATTTATTTACATTACTGAATCATATCAGACTTACAGTTCTGGTCATCAAAGTAAAAACAAAATTAAATAGAAAGGTATTCTGGAGAAAAGCTACATTTTTGCCACTCACTTTTACATTGAGTAGTACAAATGTGGTAATCCAAAGTCAGTTGAACTGAACTGAAGCTTAAGTTTAGACACTTTACTTACCCAGAGCAAAAGAGTGACAAAATTGGGCCATTTCTCCAGCATAACTTCTACCGCTGTATTCGACCAACTGTACATGTTCGAACTTTGAAACTCAACGAACCTACTAAAGGCATAAATATTTATCTAACATAAAGCTTTGACAGTTTTTCCGTATATATCGTTAGTTTGATGTTCAACATAGACGAATGAACCTCTCCTATTCCGAGAAAAACGTTCAGCAGCAAATATGGCCGCCGGTCCAACATTTCATCACGTGACTTAGTTTATCCCGTGACTGAAGTGCACACGAGAACCACACAAGAACACCACTCACGTGCTTTACCCTCGTGGGGTAAATTATCATGCTGGCCTGCAATCTTTGAAGTCTACACCCACAGAGAGAGTCCACTTTGTTCTACCTGCTTGTAATGTGGAAAGAAAAATCGTCCCGGCGACACAATTCGAGGTAAAGTAAAGAAATTTTTTCGCTATATTTTTGGAAAGTATGGCCAGCTTGAATGTTCCGCGGTACCGGCGAAAAGAAGGGAAATTCTCGAGGTGTCCCGCTCCTCACTTCGAAGCATGGGAACTAGATAACGGCGCAAAAGGTTACTGGGAGAATTAAAATGGCGGAAGGCAGTGTTCGTAGATAAAGCATCAGTTTGTACAATTTCGTTGTGACTCAATAATTTCTGGACAGCTTCAAGGTTACGTATTTCAACCAGCTCTATTTTATAATTCCTGTGTCAAAGTCAGCCTGACACTTGTATTTAGTTTCTGCTGACTAAATAAATGCAGCTTAATACTGTCACAAACCCAAACACAAAACTTTAACTTATTTCATTTTTTGTAGGTCAAACGCTGCGGGGTTGAACCAAGTCAAAACTTGGAACTAGGTCCTGGTGATCCGATCAACGGAAGTAAAGATCTTCCAACAAAATTCGGTGCTCTGCAAGTGAGACGTGAAATTCTTATTGAGCCAGAAAGTGGTTGGGAAGACAGGAAAGTAAGTCTTCTTTCCAAGGACCAGAAGTTATCACGTGGTTGGAAAAATGGTATTGGGGTGTTTTCTCTGACAAAGGCAGGAGAACAACAAATTGGTTGGGTGAAAGTATATATGAAATAATTCATATTTGAACTGCGGTTATAGATGCAAGTGAAGTAACCGCAGTTCAAATATGAATTATTTCATATATACTTTCATCATTTCACTCTTACGGGAGATATGAACTCACTAAATTGACCTTGCTCCCAATGTGTGGCTTCATAGCTCAGTTGGTAGAGCATCGCACCGGTATCGCGGAGGTCATGGGTTCGAATCCCGTTGAAGCCCTGATTTTTTTCAGGCTTCTTCTTTCCAATTGCTTAAATTGGAAAATTTACTGCGAGGATCATACTTCACTTGCAAATTGGTTGGGTCCCTGAAAAGGACCAATGAACAATGGATGCTGTTGGAAAGGCATGTGATTTGCCTAACTTCCGTGCCAAAATCGACAGTAGAAGTACCAAAAAATTGTCTCTAATATTATATTGGAGACAATTTTACCAAGGTAACAATTTTTATAATAATCATAATAATAAAAATAATTATAAAAATTGTTACAATAAAAAAATTGTCAAGTACTTGTGAAGAATGTAAATTTCATGGCTGGTATGACGCGGCGTTTCGTCTCGGCCAAGAGACTCATCAGATACTTTCCGAATTCCAGCAAACTCGTTGAGCATCGCGCTCAAAGTCCCGTTCGCGAAGTCAAGATGTTAGCAGTCTGGCCCTCTATCGCAGAAGGATTCCCAACCGCAAGTTCACGAGTTATATGCAATAAAAAAAATTGTCAAGTACTTGTGAAGAATGTAAATTTCGTGGCTGGTATGACGCGGCGTTTCGTCTCGGCCAAGAGACTCATCAGATACTTTTCGAATTCCAGCAAACTCGTTGAGCATCGCGCTCAAAGTCCCGTTCGCGAAGTCAAGATGTTAGCAGTCTGGCCCTCTATCGCAGAAGGATTCACAACCGCAAGTTCACGAGTTATATGCAATAACATCTTGACTTCGCGAACGGGACTTTGAGCGCGATGCTCAACGA
>CM042754.1:25433139-25462688 GCA_022496165.2 Catalaphyllia jardinei | reverse complement strand
GCACAGCTAAAAGCATGAACCAATTGTTTTATAACATAGCCGGTGGAATTGTGCATAAAATCCGACGCGAATAACCGACAACAATATCAGAAGTGATTGTTCGCGGTAAGCGAAATAAACAAAATAGGAATTGGTTTTATTTCAATCTCTCTTTTGAAAGCTCGAGTTTCATATTTAACAATTTCAAAACGGAAAAATTTAACTTACCTTTGAAGGATGAAACAGACCAGTTTGTAACTTGTTTGGTTTTACCAGAGTGTCTTTCTGTCAAAATTGCATTTCACCCTCGAACAGTGAAGCGAATCGTGATGGCGCCGATGCCGAGTCTCCTGTTCCGTTGTTTTTCTCTTTTTCTGCCTCATTTAAGAACTCTAGCCCAAGAGAAAAGGTCGGAAATTGTCTTCGTTTTGGGACTGGTGGTTGGAGTCTCTGTTTCTACCCATTATTGTCGCGAAATATCTGAATATTTTTCCCCACGCTAACAATGGCCGCTCGCGCGAAAAAAAAAATTTCTGGCAAAGCGATTTGCTCACGCCATCAACGCGAGAGTGCTCCATCGAGATTTGGAGCACGCGTACGTTACTGAATTTGATTGCGTGGCTCTGCCAGCTATGTTATAATTGCAAATTACTCGCCTGATTACTCCACTGGGTCCAATTATTATTATCCTTTGTTTTTCGTTCTCTAATTGTACAAGTTTGTTCGTGTGTTAATCGATCTTGTTTTGCTCGTGGCATAACAACATGTTGCTTACTTGGATACAAGATGTCTGTTTTACTCTGGATTTTCAACAGAATGTTCACAACCATCTATTCAGTCTATTTTCTCCGTTTAACGCTCGGATCGAATCGCGAGAGGACTGCGTGCTTCGCGCTCGAGATCGCTTGCTCTTTTCTTCACGCGCTTTGAAAAATAGATAGGCTGTGAACAGTCTGTTCATGTTTTAACCATCCATGATCACAGTCAATTTGACCTGCGACATCAACAAAGTTAAGATGCCTTGCTGTTAGTAGTGTGTTTTTAAAATTTCAAAAGCGTTTTGATCTATTCTTACCCTGCGAGAGCGCCTAAATAACAAACCTGCTTTAAGGCTGTAGATGATGACGAGAGGACAAAGAACTGTGATCCAATACATTCCTTGTTGTTGATGGCAAGTGAGAGTTTTGTGGGCCACCTTCGACGATTACTAAACTAAAGCGCAGAGATCATTAGTCAGCAGAAGCACCGACTGACGTACTTCCGGTTTGTGAAATCACTGATAATAAAAGCTTCTACGCATCCTTTTGTTTGAAAACAGCAACACGTTTTGGTAATTTCTGGGTCACGTTCGATAATAATAAAATATTAAGCTCGAGGCACCCGTTGTCTTGCATTCAACAGCAATTTATTGGTAATTCCCAGATGTATCTGGATAGATGGTATTACATAAAATAACAACTAAAATAACACTAATGATTTTAAGCTAAGTAAGATTACATGTTTCTCTTATATGCAATGCTTCATACACAAAGTTGACTTAGTTTCTTACAAATGAAAGAACCAGCATTATTAAACAGGAATATAGTTTTTTCAGTATAGTTCAAAAAATTAAATGACGGATACTTAAGGACAATGTCACTTGTTATTTGTTGCCTAGTTTTACAACGATCACAATGACATAAGAATTGATTTTCGTTCTTAGTCCTTATGAAAGAGCACATCATTGAGCAATTTATTTCAAACGATCAATCACAGAGAGAGAAATTAATGCAGTCTGCTTCATGTTTGCCGTCGATATGTTAAAGGGCATGTTCATGCTATTTGGCAACTTTATAAAAAGCTAGGAGGTGTCTTCGCATTAATTAAGGGTATCGAATGGTATTTGCGAGCAGTGCGTTTATTTTTGCGAGCACGATAAATTTTCTCATGCGAGCAGCGAGCACTTTAGAAATTACTAATGGCGAGCAGCGAGCACTTCGTAAATTTTCCGCCAGCTGGAATCGCTCTTTTATTAAAACCTTGTTTTGCAACAAGTAATCTGGCTGACACCTTCAAAACAGGACTACAGGGGCAAAGCTATAGGCAACATGTTAATATCTTATCGCGGTTCAACCATTTCCAGCAGCTTACAACCAATTATGCTTTGTTTAATATGCCGTTTGCTGCAAAATTACTTCGCTTCAGTGGATTGACGCTAAACGCGATCTGAAGCTTCCTAAGGCCCCGTTTACAGGCATGTAGGTTCTCTCTCGAGCGGGTCAAAGATAGCCCACATTTACAAGCGAAATGTTTCAGGTAGGGTTAGCCTACCTGAAACGGGGGAGTGAACTCTAGCCGGTCGGTTTCAATAAACATCACAAAACAAGGAAGCATTTTTCCAATGTTTCCCAGTTTTCCATACAGGAAACATTGTTTCCAGTGTCAGGTTTTGTTTCTAAAATGCAAATGATGCTTACGCTACACGGCAGGGAATTTTAATGAAAATCCGAGCATGTGAGCAGTTGCAAAAATTTTGCGAGCACGAGCAAGCCAGCATTCGTCTAATTTTTTGCGAGCAATTCGAGCAAAGGCCAAATTTTGCAAGCATTTTCAAATTGGATGGGGCCATTGGATACGCCTTCAATTGAATTAATTCCAAAACTAATGATCTAGTTTTGTTATTAACTGAAGACTATTTGAATGTACTGAAACTGTTTCCTGTCGCCTGTCGCTACGGATGGCATGGATGGAAATGGATTGAAACTTGTAAAAAATGGCCATTTTTTTCGAAATTGGATGCTATGTGTTCCAAAAATCCTCAAGAAACTTATTATGGTTAGCCCTCTCTGATAAAATTCATTTGATATCTTCGTCGCAGCTTTACAGAAGCATTTGTTCATGAATAAAACCTCACAGTAATTATTTTAGGAAAAAATTGGCCTAAAACAGCAAAATCCTCGTGACACTGCTCCTTTAACCAAAAAGTCGTCTGATTCAGATAAATCTTAGTGTATTTGCTAAAGACAATAAACTCGGTGATAATTTGAGCTATTTTGATATACGGCACCAGAAGCGCTTCGCTTAGAGCAGGATTAGATACATAATGCTGGCATATTTTTGGGCATAATATTATAGTCGGAGCAACGAGTGAATTCCGACATAATAGACAATTTTTCAGCGCAAAGGGAATAATTGTAATAAGAAAACAACCTGTAATGCGAAATTTTCACTTCCGATCCAAGCGCTTTTAGTAAGGATTTATCACATTCAAAGGCTTGGTTGCTACTTTCAAGTTCTGTTCCCGCTACTGAGAGAACTGATCACAGTGTATCCCAATGAGAGTTCCATTGATATAAGACATTCTGAGTGCTTTTCAGCATTATTTGTTGTTTATTGCTTGTCAGGTTGTAATTGATGCAATAAAATGTTGTGTTTCTGTTGTGTTTATGCAGGTATTTTTGTATGCAGGGATGGAAAGGGGCATTAAATTAATTCAACTACAGCTACAGGATCAGTCGAGCATAACTTGAAGCTGTTCAGTGTTTTGACGTTGATGCTTAAAAGCATAATGCTCAAACTTTCGAGCATAATGTATCTACCCCTAGCTCAGAAGCACATCGCCGTCTGAGCTGCCTCTGTCAAAAACGCTTGCCTTGCAGAAACAATGAGAATAGGCAAATGAACTTTTGATCGAGAGAGGCTTCTAGGATGACAACATCTCCATTATGGCTTCTTGATATTCACTGGGCTCCCCCTGATGTTTCGTAATTTATTTCATTTTTTCCGAGAAAAACAGGAAACCATACGGCGTTCGGCATTGTGTAAGCTTGTGTACACTTGATCGAACAGCAAAACAATACTTTCGTTTGAAAATGGCGCAACATTTACATAACGCATTGACCGTGTAATCTACATGTATCTGTAATCCTCTAAGTACTTGCACATCCTTGTTGCCTGGTAAGATGTCCCTGTAACGGGTTCGCCTTTAAAACTTGTTTACGGAACTTTTGCCCGCGACAAAAAGTGAAATTTAACCCGATAATCGCAATTTTTATGACACGCCCAGAGGCACTGTTTCAACGTACATATCGACTAAACTCTTAATTGATGTATATAAACGTATAAATCCATGTTTGCAGCGCTAAGGTATCTTGGAACAGTGCAAAAATGCAAATGAAAGTGTTGAAAACGAAACTTTCCCGTCGATGAATCATGGCTTTCACTGTAAAGTAAATCACTGAAGTCGTAAAGATGTGCGCACCGAAACCCGTCTTTTTATTGTGATTAGAATGAATGACGCTTGACAGTGATCAATTGTCTTAATTTATAGGAAAAGCTAGAAATACTCAGACGCCTGTGTAAATGTTTAGGGACCGTGACCATTGGAAAACTGAGGAGGAGGTGGGTAAAAAAACAGGGAAAAATCATGCAAGGGAGGGTGACTGGAAAACAATTGTGCCAAGGACATGTGAAGAAAAAGAATTCCTGCAGAGTGTATTGCAATGTCTCGCTTACAAACTATACTCGCCAGCTGAAGAGAACCTTGGCAGCCAATTGATACTGCAGCTTTTAATTTGAATTCGTGGTCTTGGTTTTCTCTACAATCAGGAAAACGGTCACTTCTCTCTTTCAAGGCTGACAAATATTTGGCGCAGCAAAACCCACATCAAGCAAGCGCATAGCGTGTTTTGAAAACCTCGACATACAGAAGTGACTTGACAGCTGAAATGTATAAATTAGCCACAGATGTCAGCGCACCCATATGGCGAACACTAACACTTCCTCTAAAAACGATGGCCGCTGAGATCAACTTTGGGCACTGACGTCTCAAGACGAAGACAATCATGGGCTTTTTCAATCTTCTTTAGGTTTTTGACAGAGTAAACGACGCATTATCATTCAAATATAATCAATATATTAAATTTATCGGGTTACAAAACATGGGAGACGCACCTAATTGCTTCAATTTAGGCCCCTTGGCGCCATGTTTGTTACTAGACGGCCGCTCACAGAATCCTAGCTAAAACACTAATTCACTGCATGGCTAAAGTAAGTTTTATTACAGGAGGAATAAACAAATAAAATTGATATTTCCGTATAAACATCAAACAAAAAATGCAGCGCAGCCTAATCAGCTAGGCAATAGCCGCTTAAATGTGTCTGATACTTAGTACTGTTATGTTTCCTCCGGCGGGGTACGAGTTTGACAGTTAACTAAAACGACTGTAGAAAGATAAAAAAATACTCGTTTGAACTCGGAATGTTCCAGGCAATCAGGTTGTGGCCAGTGTCAAGATTAAGGTTATGACAGTAGAATATCCCTCCCCCTACACACCCCCCCCCCCCCCTCCCAAACCCACAAAAAACAACCGTGCAAGGTACTTGGCCCCGAAAAAATAATCCTTGCTAAGGCAGACTTTGACGTGAAAAAATGTTTCTACCAGCTAAAAAGGTCCCACCCATACCCCCCACTCCCTCATCACTTTCTAATAGTCCGTCCCCTAAAACAGTGACTCGAATTGTATTTTACCAGCACTGATTAAATTACCATGGGGCTTCCTAAAAGCTACCGGCTAAAATGCTTTGCGTTCATGTTTTGCACCAAAATGTCCACTCTATCCTCAAAGAGCTAGATAATTAATTAGAAATGTGTCTGTAAAATTGACAGAAATGGTAAAAGTTTGTATTTTAGTGAACTCAGTAACTTAATTCATTTTCAAATCTCAACGTGATCTGAATCTCAAGATTGACTGAGCATAAACTTTAACTGATTGAACTCAATTTGCTACAAAGTTAGCATAAAGAATGCAAAGCTAAAACGTTTTTGGAGCTAGAGTTAACCTGTTCCAAGTATTCGGTCAGTCGGTGAGAGAGTGAGAAACGGCGTGATCATGATAGAGAAAAGGAGGGATAATCGAGGTTCTCTGTTTCCAACATTTCTCTCTTACTTTACCGCTCGTTCTGAGGTAAATTAAGGCAGGGGCCTCCAGTTATTCACCCGAAAAGTTAGGGAGTAGCCTATCTTTTGAGGCCTCAGTTGTAGCAGCATGAAACTTTGCCAAGTTAAAAGGGTGTCAACTTTTGTCAACTTGGCATGTCGGAAATATGCAATTAGGTCACGTGACCTGTTAAAGCCAAAAAATCTATTTTGTCATTTGGAAACACTTTTCTTATTTTCTTTAACTTTGGTGTTCGTTTCATAATTTTAAGGCCAGTGGATACATCTTTTCTGCGCTTGGAAAAAATAAGATAGTTAAAGAGAAACTTTTTATCGGGGGACTGGGTACTAGTAGAACCGTTTATTTCCAAAACCAATGAAATATTTAGCAATTGCCAAGCATAGTTCCTTTGCTGTTGTCATTAGCACGTGTCCTGAAACTGTTCCCATATTTGCTTAAAGATTTTCTCCGTTTTTTTGGCCGTATCAAGTCACGTGACCTAATTTGCATACGTTTGACAAGTCAAAAATAATAACTTTGGAAGAAGTATTTGTCTGCCAAGAGTTTAAGAGTTTAGCTGATCCATGCCTTAATTTACCTGAGTTGTTTTTTGAGCTGTTCCTCAACCCAACGTCTACAATTGTCCACTATTTGAGAGGGTGTTTTTTGCACGGTTGCTGCAGTGATATCTCATCATAAGTCTGTATACTTCAGTATTACTCTTTAAATCCTTCATCGAATACTATCACTCCTGTATTGATCTTGAAGATTCGTCAACAAAACGGTAAAACCAAAAAAAAGTTACTGAGCGTCAAGAGCCTCTGTTTAACCGTTACTAGCTATGGCTCTGATTGTTGCCTTTTGTTATTTTATGTTGACGTTTTATCTAGGCCTAGGATTATATGGCTGCAGGAATGAAGTGTTTGTTTAGCGTTCCGGCATCAATCTGTGGTTCGTAAGGAATGCGTCTTTTAATTCGTCTTCGATGTCGAAGAATTAGCACAGTCAGTGTGTTAAGAGAACCGATACGGAAATCACCGCCAGTTATATCCACAATGCACGGCTGTTGGATGCCTTTGATGGTGATGGCGTCCTGGGAACTGGAAAACAAAAAAAAAGATCAGTTGTCACTCACTTACGCCAAGAGATTTAATGTGCCATTATGCCAAATTTTGGTCGAAAGTCAAATGGAAAGGTTCGTTTAGGTTAATTCCGGCTAGAATATTTAGGATCATCTGGAGGTCAGTAGTCCACTTTGACAGGTCCGACCGGTCCGATCGAAATTTGCCATTCCATTTCAACAAACCAGTTGATTGCCATACTTCTCTTAGACTGGTCTCTGGCCGGTCGGTCTGGCATAATGGAATTCACCCTATGATTGACGCAAAGCAGTCTGAATTAAAATCAAATTATCATATAGCTCAAGGAAATTAACAGAATTCTACCACGTGACAGCAGTGCTGGACGACCTCATAGAGGAAATCATACACTGTAGACTTTTTCATGGATTTCGAAGCCACGTAGGTAGGTATTGGATGGCTATAGTGTTACGGCGGCAACACTAGTCAGTGTATGTGTAACAGTTTCATCTGGCCTTGTCACAGTGATAAGAGTATGAGAAATATTTAAACGGGATGCCACGTGTAATTTATCCGCTTACCGTTTTGGTCACCATTCCTCACGCTAACGTTTTCCTGTAGTGGACTGGTAGTTTTTGGTGGATCTGTTGATATTGATTCAAATACTCCTGAGAACATCTCTTTGTGGAATGAGAAAGTATTCAAATTTTTAGACTTAATGTAAATAGGAATGAGTGAATTTTTACCAGTAGAGTTGTTTTAGTTGTTCAGTTTGGTTTGCATTAATTGCACGGAGTTTTAGTTGTTACATTTTCTCCCTAAACACGACTAACAAGGGAGTGGGGCTTTTTACTTGTTTATCCAATGTAGCAACTCATTATTTTAGCAATTTGAAGGTGCCTTTGAAGAAAGCTACATCCCGTATGATAATCCGCATACCGTAAACAATACGTTTATCAGTGATTTCGTCAGGACTATGACACGTGTGATTTTTTTAAAAACAACTATCTATGTTTCTATTTTAACACGGATGTTGGTGCTTTATATGTTTACATTTTACGCCTTAGTGTCCCCAGTTAGCTATTTTTAGCTAAATATTTCATATGCTGACACTTTAATAAAGTTTTTGTCAGGAGACCCTGTTTATGTATGTTTTATGCATGTTCATCTAAGTACTTACTCTCTACGCGAAGACTAACAGTATCCATCAAGGGTGTTCAATCTGACACAAACTGAACATGAAGTCCGTAATGTTTTGCGTCCTCTTTGGTTAAACTGCGAAGTGTGAGTTCCACTTGCAGACGAGACAAGTTAAAGTGGCAGCTGTTTTTGTTTTCATAGTTCGGTCGCACCAGCACTTGGCCTCGTCTGCCGATAGCCATGAGTTTTTTTCTTCAGGTATCCTGGAGAGCTCCAGGGCCCGAAGCTCAGTTCGTATATGCTCTCGTTCCATGTCTCTGTGGGCAGAAGCTGTAAAGCCCAGTCAAACGAAGCATTGCCATTGCTTTTGCCAATCAAGGGATTGCTTGGCCGAGAAACCAATAACGGACGTCTTTGGTTGCTAGGTACTGGCAAGGATTAAACGATTGGTTAATAAAGAATGTGCTACAATGCAAACGGTGCCGTTTAAGGGCGTGATCAACTGTTTAAAATGCGATAGAATAGGGAATATATGTCAAAATTGCTAATCTGAGAATAGGGCTCCACGGAAACGTTTCTCGAAAGCCCCGGAAACATTTCGGGACAGTAAAGCCATTTTCTGTCATCTCAGTCTATCTAAAAACAGAGGAGTGTATACCACTGAAACTTCTTGTATGAAGGGAACCTTGCAGTATTATGCAGTCTTTATTCCTTCGATGATCAAATGCAACTAAAATGGATGACATTGCTAATTAACAGATCATGACATCCCTCCCCTTTCAGTTAGATTCTCAAAATCTTGAAACAATCGGTCACTCCAGTGTTCTCAATGATCATTGTTCCTTGAAAGGTAATCCTAGATCATGATTAATCAATCAGTCTGTCACCGGAACGGTTAGTAGGTTAGTGTGGGTATATATGCTGGTCAGTTCAGTTCATTTTCACTTTGCATGGTTCTAAGTTTCTGTTCCTGTAATCTCTTCAGACGTTCCGATCGTCTGGGTGGCGCAACATGGTTGCTGGTTGGATGTGCGGTTTCATTCTGCTTGTGTTTGCTTTGTAGTCGTCTCCGTAGTCTCCTTTGGATGACCACACAAACAAGATCGTGGCCACTATGAAAGTTGGTGGGAAGGACGTGAAAATGTTAATTGACTCAGGTGCATCTTGCAATGTTCTCCCCATCAAGTATTTCCCTAAAGGAACCGTGATTGAGAAATCGAGTCACACCCTCAAGATGTACTGTTGGTAAAGGCAAAATTTCCCTAGTTAATCCTAAGAACATGGAAAGCTATCTGATTGATTTCACCATTGTTGATGGCAATTTTGCTCCATTACTCGGTCTGGAAACTGTTCAGAAGATGAAGCTACTGGTTGTGAAACACAAAACATTTTGTCGATTAGAGAGAATACATTGTCCTTTGATGCTGAGAAGCCTACGTTCATAAGAGACACAGTGATGAGTGAATATCCAGACGTCTTTGGAGAAGAGTTGGGCCGCATGGAAGGGAAAGTACACCTTGAAACAGACCCAAATGTTGCTCCCACAGTTATGCCGCCACGTCGTGTACCTGTTACACTTAAAGAGAAACTGAAGAATGAACTTGCCGATTGACTCAGAGGAGAGTGATCAGCCCTATTCAAGAACCTACAGACTGGGTTTCAAGCATGATTGCAGCCAAGAAGCGGGAACATTGGTTTGTGCATTGATCCCCATTACCTACGCCCAGCCTTGAAAAGAAGCCATTACCCTCTCCCGATCATTGAAGAGATCCTACCAGAACTCTTAAAGTTGAAGGTGTTCGGCAAAGTTGACTTGAAAGAAGGTTTTCTTCAAGTTGAATTAGACGAAGAATCCAGTCACCTAACTGTCTTTCAGACACCCTGGGGAAGTTATCGCTTTCACAGAATACTGTTTGGAATCACCCCAGCTCCGGAAATTTTTCAAATGAAATTGACCAAGATTTGGAAGGACTGAAAGGAGTCTTCAAAATTGCTGATGATATACTGATCACTGTTCAAGGAAAAACAGAGCGTGAGGCACATGAAGACCACGACAGGAACCTTAAGTCCCTCCTGGATCGATGCAGGGAGCGGAACATCAAACTTAACAAGAAGAAAAGGAGCTCTTGGCTCTAGTGTTTGGCTTAGAACACAACCACCAGTACGTTTATGACAGGAAAGTTATTCTTTATACAGATCACAAGCCCTTGGTGTCCATCTCAAGTGAGCCATTGGCCGCTGCACCAAAACGTCTACAGAGACTTCTCCTCCGTTTACAGCAGTATGACGCAGAAATCAGATACAGGCCTGGAAGAGAGATGTATCTAGTTGATACCCTATCAAGAGCCTATCTCAGCCAAAGTCCTACTGACACACAGAGATCAGAGACCGAGAGAGAAGTAGAAAGTATTCATGCAGTAGACTATCTAGCTATCTCCGAGCAGCAGCTGAGTGAAATCAAGCAAGAAACGGCTAAAGATCCAACGTTCGAGACCCTCAAAAACGTGATCTTAAGAGGATGGCCTGAAAACAGCAGCTCCGTACCAAAGGAAGTCTCTGAGTATTTCAATGTCAGAGACGAACTTGCCGTACAAGACGGAATCATCTTTAAAGGCCAAAGATGTGTCATCCCTAAGACCTTGAGACAGAAAGTTAAAGAGAAGATCCACCGTGCTCACATTGGAATACAAAGATGCCTAAGAAGAGCATGTGAGGTCGTTTACTGACCTTCTATGAATCAAGAAATCACTGATTACTTCGAACACTGTGATACATGCAACATGTATACCAGCCACCCTCAGCGAGAGCCTCTTATAGTACATGATGTGCCTGAACGCCCGTGTCAGAAAGTTGGTTGTGACATATTCACCCTGGATGAGAAGGATTATCTATGTACTGTAGATTATTACTCCGGCTATTTTGAAATTGACAATCTCCAGAAGAAGGCCGCAAGAGCCATTATCACCAGGTTGAAACGCCATTTCTCCAATCATGGTATACCCAACCTGTTTCAGAGCGACAGGTCCACCTGTTGACTCTCAAGAGTTCAGAGATTTTGCAGCAGCTTATGAGTTCGAGTTAGTCACCAGTTCTCCCAACTATCCTCATGCAGAGTAACAGCCGCATAGAGAACGCTGTTAAAACAGCAAAGCAGCTAATGAAGAAATCCAAGCAAGCGGGAACCGACTTTTATTGCTCACTACTCGACTGGAGAAACACCCCGACGGAGGTCGTAGGCTGTTTACCTATGCAAAGACTTTGTGGACGAAGGATAAGACCGCTTCTTCCAACAGCAACAAGTCTTCTGAAACCTTCGATAACCCCTGGCGTGCGAGAGTAACTTCTTGAAAAGAAAGAGCGCCAGACCTATTACTACAACAAAGGAACTCGAGAGTTGTCGCCCTTACGCAAAGGTGATGCTGTGGTAATGCTACTTAGTCCCCAAGCTCGAAAGTTGAAGACCAAGTGGATGTGCGGTCATACGCAGTACGCACTGAAGATGGAAGAGTTTTTCGGAGAAACCGATGACATCTAAAGCTCCAGCTATACACATTCCGGAAGTGGACTTCGGGCCTTCAAAGATCACGGCTACATCAACACCACCAGCTGAAGGAGTGGTAGGGGAATCTGACGAGCCTCCCATACAACCACCCCAACAAGTGGCAGCAGACCACCTTCGAGTCCCACAGTACCAGCACCAGCAAGCACCTGTTGAAGTCCCACCTACAGGAGTAGCCGCAGCAACTAGAAGCGGACGTCAGATTAAGTTGCCTGCTCGTTTCAAGGACTTTAAGATGACCTAGCTTTACTAAGAGAGACATTGAACTTTGCATTATGTTTTATGGCAACTCAGGAGCTTTGAACGTTTTGCCCATTTCGCTGACATTTATTGGGCTCATAGTTGGTTAATGCATTGTTCTGTTTATTACTTAGAAGGAAATTTTCAAGACCATTACTGGCATCTTTGTTGTAGTTATTTTCTTCACAAAAGGAAGGGTGTAACGTCATGTGATAGTTGTTGTCTAATAGGATGCCAGATAGGACATGTGCTCGGGATCGTGTGCAAGGGTTTGAGTGAACCGAGTTGTAGATAAAAGTATCGTTTATAATTAGACCCGTTTGTTGCTGTATAAAGCCCTAACGTTACGGTACCTGTCTGGTCCGCAGCATTGTTGAGGTCTAAGTCTGAGGTCTAAGCAGGCTCGGATGTCCCTTGGAGTCTTTGGTTTGGGCTGTACTACTTGTTCAATGAAGTCGTTTTGTTCGAATTCTTCGATTCTTTAAACTGTTTTAGATTTAACAATTTTAGCTACTATATATCTATATTTGTACTCATGACCAGTCTGAAAACCACTTGAGGGTGACGTTGCCTCCTGGCTAAAGATATTTTTTATTGTATTGTTATTGTCATAGAGTTTCAGAGCACCTTCTAGAAGGTGCACCTTCGAATTGTACGCTTTTGTCGAAGAGCTGAATTAATAAATAAGAAAATTAACAAAATGATAATCAACCTCATCAATATGTTTGTAGCCATTGCAAATCTTCCAAGAATCACCTATGTTACTACTCCACCCCTGGTCAGGATGGGACAAAATGTGAGCCCTAATTGCCTGGCTAGCGGATCTGTATGTCAACGTCACGTGGTACAAAGGGAATAAAGTCACGGCAGATAGAATACCTAAGGCGGTGTTAACACTGAAGACCATCACAGATCAGGACTGGGGCGAGTTCTTATGCGTTGCTAAAAATTCTGCAGGAGAAGATAAAAGAGGTGTTATCCTCAAAGGTAACTGAATTTGTCAATTAAAAACAGCATCAAACAGCCAACCGTCAAATGGAATATATTGATACCCTCAAGGAGAGTAATAGCATTTCTTTTAGCTCCAGAGGAAGCACACACATGAGGTGACCATGCAGTACTCCTCTAATGGCTAGTCAGAGTGTTTATGCAATCTGCTCCATTTTCTTTCACCCTCTGATAAGCTTCACAGCTTCAAATACACATTTTCGGATCTTTCCTAGTTTCGCTATTTCTGTCGCATGCTCTTTAATAAGCTATCATTTACTTTTTTTTAGTTGATTGACTTAAAGCGTCCACTGATTAACATTGCTTAACACTTATTCCGTGAAATATTTTTTATTTCATCCCTGCTTAATAAATGAGTTTTCCCGAGAGCCCAACAATATTGAACACAAATAAGAAAGTGTACAACGCAAGTTGGACCCTGCAATGTTCACCAGTTTACAGTGAAGGACACTTAGTGACGTTATACACAGTGTGGCATACAAAGGACACCACGACACTTGAGGAACCATGGTTACGCGAGAATGTTACTGGTCGTACCGCAAAGAACTTACCGCTGACTCGTCTTACTTGTTCGCTGTAACAGCCTGGAACAACTGTCGACTTTTCAACTAGGATTACACAGAAAACAGACAAAACTATCACTTTTCCTCAAACAGGTAAAAATAACTGACCACTGATATGAAAATGAATTTACAGAACTTGGTTAACAAAACCTGAACTGCCAATTCAACCTCGGGCCTGGGTTTGATGTGTACGTAAAGCATATATTTTTCTATATTATTTTTTGAAACACTTTGCTAGTTATCAACTTGAAATTAACCGCCGTGGAAAGTTTGTGACGCTAACGTTAAAGTGATGTGAAGTATAAATGAAATAATTTAAAATAAAATAATTTAATTTGAACTGCGGTTGTAGATGAAATTTAAGAACAGAAGTTTCAATTGGTTAAATTGGAAAATTTACTGTGGTGGTTATTCTTAACTTTCAACGTTTCAAGTGTTAGCTCTTCTTCAGAGTAAAGAGGGTTGTAAGACTGTCTTCAACATCTTCGCGTTTCTCCTTTGCATAAGACGTAAAAGTCATGGTGAATTACTTTACAAACCTCGATGACGTGATCTGTCATGTCAGACCCATCTTTCGTGTCCAAAGAGTTATGTAACGTTATTACTGGTGTTGTCAGCGTAGTGACCCGAGTTTGCTCTAATAGCCCTTTTCACTGGTTAACCCAGTCATTTGCATTACAATGAAATCTAACATGTATGTGAGGTAATTTACGGCTATTTTGTAGTGTTAGCCCGAAATTGCCTCGCATCCACGTTGGATTACATGGCAATGCAAATGAGAAAAACAGGCGCCATATTGGCGCAGGTGACTACTGCAAAATGAAAAAGTAGAACTGTTCTATATATGCAGTTATGTATGAAGATAAGCATATATGCAAATGGTTAGATGATGAATGTTGGTGATGAGAGGAATTATTGAATGCTAATAAGCCATTGTTAAAGAATGCTTGAATTTGCCCAAAAGAAGAAGGCAAAATGGTTTTTAATGGGCCATTTTTAATGCCATAAAATAATAACATGGCTCCAAGGCTAAGTGGAATAAAACAAAATTAATGAATTATTCATTCCTCAACCTTTGTGTGATTTTTTTGGTGTATTCCAGCAAGCCTCCACGTCAGAATTTTAACACATCAAACATGACCTATTAGTACATGTGGATGTTGCCAGTGTAAAAAAAAAATAACACAATTAAATGTACAATCATCAGCAGTGCATGAAAAGTAATCAGTAAACAAACATGATTAGACAATCAAAAACATTTTTTAATATTTTAATGAACTGATGAAACAAAATTTATGGTAAACAACAGACGAGAAAGGTACAAATCATATAGCAACAATTCTGGGGTTAATTGAGAGTACCTGTATTGTGGCAGAAGTAAAGGTAACTTTTGCAACACTGTGTTGCTGGCAGCACTACAGGAATACATCAGTCTTTTAGCTATTTTAACAGCCAACATATCCACTGATACCTCGACCGAGTCCCCCTATAAGAAAATCCGATATTCCACAAGTATGGCGGCCTATTGAAACCGCCTCGGGCGACCAATAAATCGGTCGATATATTGTCCAATAAATTGATTTATGTTTTAAAGAATATAGTAACACTCATTGTGACGTCACCTATTTTCCACTGGCTGTCGAAACAATTCTATTGTTCTGTGGTTGGCAAAATTTAAATATGAAAATCAAAAAACAGTGAGTATCGCTATACTCGGCAAAGTGTCTGTGAAGTATCGGAAGTGTCTGTGTATCGCCGACTATATCAGCCGCTATAAATATATCTCGGTCGCTATATCGAATAAGTAACAATTGTGACACTGGTTGCTAGTCGGTTGAGTATCGGTTAAATATCAGTTGAATGTCAATCAAGTGACAACCGACCTATCGAGAGACGTCTTGACCGATACATCGGTTAAAATGCCAATCATAGCTTCCCATAAGATACATGATCCCAAGTATTGATGGTACATATTATCCCCAAAAAATGATGAAACACAGCTTACAATATATGTACACATTTGTAGCTAGATATACATGTAACTAGGTATTTACTGTATATTAACAGTGTGAAATTTTGTAACTCATTATTTTTCTCTCAAAGCAGGTAGCTTAAATGTTTGTATAATTCTTTTTCTTGATCAAAGAAAAACTCTACATCTAACACAAGTCACTCTCTATTGATAGAGTAGAACATCACCAAACCTGTGTAAGTGACAGCTGACATTGGTACAAAAGTTGAATGGTGCTGTTGATACATAGTGGAATTTATCTTTGTGACCTACATAACATTGATTTCTGCAATAAGTGGATTGAATTACATGTATGTCTCCGAGAGCTTGACAAATCTGTGGAACATCTCAATTTGATTTCCGTAAATCTCGTGGGATGTTCCCTAAAATGTTGACCAAACGCCTGGGGCACTTTTGAAACATCGGAGCTCGATAATTTGTACGAAGAGGCACCGTTCACATAACGCAATATTCCTCCAGAGAGGCCCAGTTTTTCCCATACGAGGCTAAAGGTACTTTTAAAATTATGGAGTATCCACTATCGGCAAGGGTTGTTACATGTAAGGCCCCGTCCACACTAATCCGTTCTCAAACGAAAACGGAGCTGTTTTGCTCCGAATACGGCTATCGTCCACACTACAACGCCGAAAACAATCACCGAAAACGTACGGAGCCATTCGAAAGCGATCTCCAGAGTGGAGCAATTTGAAAACGATGCTTTTTGAAAACGTTGTTTTCTAGTGTGGACGGAGAAAACGATGCTATCTGAAAACGATGACGTCATTAAAATAGACACGACCGGGCGCCAGACCATCGACCGTGAGCATCCAAAATGGCGGACAGATGCCACCATGCTCACTGAGGGTATAAAAGCGTTTTCGAAACGGATACGGTGTTGTAATGTGGACGGGCGAAAACGATACGAAAACGATAAGTGTGGACGTAAACCTTTTTGAAAACGGAGCAAAACAGCTCCGTTTTCGTTTGAAAACGGATTAGTGTGGACGGGGCCTAAGACTTAACCTCATGTTTGTTTACATACGCGTCGACAAATCTATACTCAGTATCCTAAATATTCGCGATTTATCTTGTCCTAAATCCTCATGCAACCTTTCATCTAATCGTCTGGAATCAAAATATGAAAGCTGTGAGAAGTAAATGACAATGCTGTAAAACATTAAAAACCTCACCTCAATTTCAAAGGATATCTCCAACGTCTAAGGAGGCAGCAGAGATCTTCGTTTGCTATCGATGACTATCGGCAAATCATCGGTGATGCGAAGGACTCACGAGAGACCGCAAGATGGATATTTGTTGTGCTGATTGGCTCCGAAGTATATCCTATTATTACTTATATTACTTACTTTCGGAAAACTCAGACGATGGCAATAGTGACTGCTGCGAAAGCGCAGTAGTCACAAAAAGTGATCGTAAAAAGGGCCATTCTGCCATTCTCATACGGGGGATTGATAGCAGAGAGGGGGTGAACATTTTAACTGTCAGCCGAGGAATGACGTATCAGCTTAACTGATATCCGAGATCTCCCCTTTATGTTTTCGTTCATTATTAAACATCTCTCCACTGTAAATCAGATCTGTTTTAGCCCTAAAAATGGGGCCGTTTCGGTGAGTAAAACACAGTCCTGTTTTTGAGTCTAATTTGGCTCCTTTAATTCAGGGCCAATACAGTCCAAATAGTTAGGGCTGATTTGGTCCCTAGGCTCAAATGGGCCCTACCGTGGGCTGGAATAGCCTTTTGATAAAGCGTTTTTGGCCCAGATTACGCTCAAATGGCTCCAGGAAGGGCTGAATCAGACTTTGGCCAGCAGGACTGAATTGACACTTTGGGCTGGAACAGATCTTTTCAATTTTCAGTGTTGCTCCGTCTCTATTCATCACTTTACAAAGTTTAACTGCAACGTTACTGAATTTGCTTTCAGTATCAACAGAACCTAAGGCATTGGCACAGCCTTGCAGCAGCTACAAGAAAAATCATGCGAGCGGAAGTACTGAACCCTCTATACAACTCTATCTGTTATTTTGTGCATACTAATGCTTGTAGCTTTCGCCATTTTCCTCAAACGAAGAAAACGAAAAAAAGAAAAGAACACAAGTAAGCAAAACTTACGAAAGGATAAGTTCCTAATGCAATGCAATACGAGACAACTGGTTTTAATAATGTGATAAGTAAACTGAAACAAATTAGGAAATGGCATCGACCTCAAAGTGACTCCGTCGTGCGAGACAAACGAAAGAAAAAACCTTGCTTGCTAATCGTTTACGGAGAAACTGAAGAATAAATAAATTAATTATCTTTATCTTTATTAATTCTCTCTCTTGGTAGGAAAATATGGTGCTTTTTAAATATCATTTTTCGCCCGATTAACATTTATTTACTGGTATACTACGTCTGTTAAAGTTACATATGTAATATGGCACAAACATAGTAATCATTCTAATGGCTGAGCTATTGACTTGCAGAATGGACGGGGACGAGACAGAATTGAAATAAATACCCGAGGAAGGAAAACAAGAAACAATGAAGAAAATATGATGTGGAAGAAATGAAGAAGAAAGGTATTGAGAAAGTAAGAAAGCGTGTGAAATGCCAATAATAACAACCAAGAGAAGTTTACGGTAAGTACCTTGGACTTCTCGCAGTAACACTATAATACCAGCTTAATCACATGGTACAATATGGCTTTCTTTTAACATTCTTGTCTTCCTTGAACAGGACACCATAGCGAAGATCAGCTAGAGTGAATACTAACCACAAGAAATCAGTAGAAACCTCACCCTATGATAAGTCAAAGAATTGTTTTCTATTTGGCTTTTACCTCGCTATGTTTTACCAAGAACGTATAAACTTTTCGGCTATGACAATATGTTATTAGCCACTTTAAAACTCGGATATGTTTATGAACCCTCTACGATGCAAGACTTTTGTAAATACGCTGCACCATTCGTACTGCAATATCGTCAGTCAACCAAAGAAAACGATGACATATAGCAAATAGCAGAAAAACAAAGCGATTTGTATCAGATTTTACGTAAAGGGGGTTTAAGATCTACTTCACCTGCCTTTGGTAGTCTGCTCAATAGGGGGGTAGAACCAGCCTGGTGAGGTTTTCAGCGACTGATGTGCAAGCGTGAAGGGCCACTATCAAACCAGTCAAAACCGAAATGATCAGTCTATAAGTGTCTATTAAATAATACGGTCAAAAAAGAGTATTGATGAAATAGAAATATCGAAGGTTGTTTTGGATGATTTAAAGCCCCATGCCAAGATATGGGACAATAAAAGTAGCCTCACTCTGGAACTCGTTAGGCTGATACCAGTTTGGCTCGCGTCGTCGAATAAGTGAAATGGTAAGCGAAAGTCTGAGTACGAAAGAATTTGGAGCAGAAATCAAAGTTTATTTAAGTGTTTCAATCAAGTGACCATAAAAACTTTGTGTTTTAGCTAGTCAACTTGTTTAAAGATGACGCGAGTTGAGCGAATCCTTTCACGAACCGACGATAATAATTACATAAGCCTAGGAAGGCTCTTAGGCCCTGTACATTCTTTGGAATTGGAAACTCTTTAACTGCACTAATCTTTGCGGGATTAGGGCGAAGACCTTCAGCTGAAACTACATGACCTAAATATTCTACCTGTGGCTTTACAACATGACATTTTCTAGGTTTTAAATTTAACGTCAGTTTCGCGAAGGCGTTTAAAAACCTGTTTATTCGAGATGTAACAAATGCCCATTGAAGGAGCGTGAGAAGACTATTAGATCATCAATGTAAACAAGACAGATATTGCTTTCTAGCCGCCTTAAAATGTGTGTCACAGCCCTTTGAAATGTAGCCGCACTGTTGCAGAGTCCAATTGGAAGCCTATTAAATTCATATAAACCGTCATGTATAATGAAAGCGGTTTTCTCTTTTGAGTCTTCCGACATCTGAAGTTGCCAGTAGAAGACCTCAGAGAAAAACTGAGCCCCTCTAAAGCGTCAAGTGCTTCCGAAATTCTGGGGAGTGGATGGCTATCTTTGCGAGTAATGTTGTTGAGCTTCCTATAGTCCACGCAGAATCCCATAGAATTATCTAGTATTCTAACAAGAACTACTAGGAAACTCCAATGTGAGACTGACGGAGAAAGAATACCTGCTTGTATCATTTCATTTACCTACTTATCAATTTCTTCTTTGTTCGCTGGTGGGTGATTTTCATGTCAATTTACCCTGGGCCCAAAGTTTCTTGATTTTTCACCGTATGAGAGAGCTGCGAGACAGCGAGAGAGCCGCGAAGCGGCGAGAAAGAAAAACCTCTAGTTACCTTGGACTTGAATCTCACTTTCATGCAGACGCCAGCTGTCAAACGCCTCAATCTGATAATTCCAACAGGGACCAATGGAAGCTTAGCAATCGCGTGCTCATCAGCCGCTAATGTTTCCACTCGGCTGGTGAAGGGTTGTATCTTTTGACCTACTTGGCCGGGGTCAATGTGCGTGTTTGCGAGTAAGAATGTTTTCATCCAAAACGATCGCAAAGGTTCTGCTGTTAAAAATATTATGAAGCAGGTATCTCCACTTTTCATTTTGTAAGAAAGCCTTGGGACTTCCGAATAGAAAGGCATAAGCTTCTTTGAGAAGATGGTGCTCGTCGACGTCTTCGTTGAAATGCCACGGTTTTGCAGATCGCGAATTTGAGAGTCCACCAGAAACTTTAGAGTGCACAACCAAAATTGTGACACGGTGAGGGTATGAATAGCCTGTCAGGCACTGGTATTTGCCGACATCAGGGATCAACCGAATTATAATAAATTGAATTTCTATATCCGGTTGGTAGAGTGGCGAACACATCTTTGCGATTTATGACTGCGAGCAAGGCTTTGATGTTTGCTGACACATTTAATCTCTGGAAAACGTTCCTCGAGTACAGAGGTCAAATTCCTTCGAATGCACAGTCAGAAACAAAATCAATGTAGATCACAAATGAATCTTGATCGTTTATATAAACTGAGAACTGCATTACTTTGCAAACAAATTATTTCCCTGGCACAGATCGGTGTAGGCAACATTTACACACAAGAAGTGCAGTAACAAATATCCCAACCGTCCCCTCGGTATTGCCAATCAAACGGACCAATCGTATCTATTTGCGTGTTTGTAAAAATATCAACCAATCCGCGCTCGTGTGTGAGATCTTGACCACGGCGTCTGCATGGAAGTGAGATTCAAGTCCAAGGTAACCAGAGGTTTTTCTTTCTCGCCGCTTCGCGACTCGTGTTCGCCATTTCGCGGCTCTCTCACAGCTCTATCAAGTGAAAAATCAAGAAAAGCCTCTGGGACCAAGGTAATGTCAATTGTGTGTTTTACGACTGAACTATTACCTGGTTGCTGTCAATTATAGGCAAGAACATCATCAAAGTTACAACAATTGATTACATATAAAAAGGTCCAGATCGGCTATTCTGGCATCGAATGAAAAGAGTAATTTTAATTAACTTTAGCTTAGACAGATTAATAAAAATAATGGCAAAGTAAATTACGCTAATAAACAAAAGATAAGAGATTAACAAGTGTAAAAGTTGCCACGAGAGGTTTGCGTACGTTGCTTTGACAATACTGCAAAATTGTTCGACACTCTAAAAATATTAAGCATGGAAAATATGTGGATATTAAAGTTTTGTTGAATATATAAAATTATGCTCCAAGAACAATGATAATAAAATTTCCATACAACATGAGCTCTGATGGGCTAAAACAGCGTGCTTTATCAGGGATTAGAGAACGGGTTGATGACATTTAGCTGGCTTTCAAATTTTTGCTTCGGAATTTCGATTAATTTGACCCAAATTAAACATCCCTTGTGCGAGTCAGACAAAGTCAATATAAACGAGCTATTTGTCAGCAGTAAATATGGCTCATGGAGACCATCATTGACAACAGTAGTGCAAAAACGATTCCGACAAAACACGTAGCGAAATAAACAAATTCTTAACCCAGCGAATTCTTCGATGAAAGACATCAGAATATATAAAGGCCTGTTTACACAGGCGATTTTTTGCCGCGGCAACTCGATGCAATTTTTGTCGCAGCAAAATTGCATCAAGTTTCAAACATGTTCGAAACCCCTGCGATATCGCGGGGACAAATCGCACTGAAAATCGCACCTGGCCAGTTACACGTGCGATTTTAAAGTTGCAGCCTTGGCGCGACAAAAATTGCATCGAGTTGCCGCGACAAAAATCGCCAGTGTTAACGGGCCTTTACGAAGGCAGAAATTATACTGAAGAAGAAAAACAACGATAGAGAATACCATTGAGCTGTCTCTGTTTACAATGTGAAGCTTTATTTTTGTAAAACTGCTCAAACAACACTGACATGCAGTGTCGTAACGCTCGCTTGCTTACTAGCGGCAGCTCCGGTCATCTCAACGAATTGAACTTCAAAAATTCCGTATCATCGCCTCACCCGACGAGTAATCAGTTGAAAGCTTGCTCCTGTGTTCGGAGTTGAACAAGTGCGAGCAGTCTAGTCTTTACAACATTCACGTTAGTTCGGGAAATCTTGCAGCAAGCAGATAAAAGAAACTGTAGATTCTTTTAAGTACAACTCAGCATTTGGCATTTTCATCCGCAAGCTTTGAGCTCCTTCTTTCGTAATTTCCAACGGAAAAGTACACGTTTTCGTGAGTCACAGTGCGGTCGGATTCCGCTAGACTAGCAACCAGGCCTTTACCTCGTTTATCGCCCTGTTTAAACCGGTTAAACTAAAACTGAAAAGCGAAGTCTGTTCTCTCGAGAGCCGAGCAACGCGAAAGGTCGTGAAAGGTTAGCCGAAGTCCAGTTTGTGATTGACAGCTGTCGTGTTATTAGCCAATCAAATTATTTGAACAATTCTAACAAGGATTGTGATTGGCTTATTTTAGCGTGCCTTATCAGAGATTAGCAGACAGCTGACACACTTTTACTCCTTTGGAAAACAAAATTTGGTTGAAAAATTCAGCGAATGGGTGGGGAAATTATAGAATTCTTTACCATAAAACAAATAAAGAGGTCTCGACTGTACTCTGTTCAGTTGTAAAGTGTTGCTAGGTTCCCTGTATTGTTCATGTATTATTCCCACCATTTAGTTCCCGCTTTTAAGTCACGTGACCTGGCGAGTGTGTATGTTATGGTGAGATTCGGCAAAAACGTTGTTGTTGTGTATGTGATTCACTCGAAGTAACGACGAGTTGGACGAATTAGACGAATAATAAGACGGATAAAGACGCGGACGATTGATGGAATTATGTACAAACAAACAGGAGCGTCTCATTGGAGTGTTAGTCGAATTGAAGTCAGTGAACTAGAGTGAATCTTCCCTGTTGAAATCGACGGAATTGGAAATTGGCCCTTACAGTAAAGCACTTAGGAAGCGGTAGAGCACTCAAGAATTGGAGAAAAACACTCGACTGCGTCTTGTGTTTTCCCCTACACTTCTTTGGTGCTCTACCGCTTCCTGCGTGCCTTACAACAAAACAGAGCACAGTTGAGGCTTCTTTATTTGTTAATTCCCCCAGCTCTAAAACAATAACCGTTTACTACAATGATAAAACTGTTTCGTTCTAACATGAAATTATGGCGTGACGTTTTTATGTGACATACTAGATAAATTGCAAAACCGTGAACGAAGATCCGGCTTGATTAAACGTTGGATCTCAATAGAGATCTAATTAGCCAAACTTGAAAAATAAAAACGACGAGAAGTAGTAGTCATTGAATTTTCGTCGTTTTTATGTGACATGACGTAACAATGCCTCACGTAAGATCGTTGAAGCCAATAGTGTCCTAAAATGTGACGTCACCAAAAAATTGTGTTTTTCGAATAGAGCGTCTTTAAAAAGGGGTCCTTGTCAAAATTACCTCTCAATTGTAATTTCCAGCCGAAATATAATGGATGAAAGTTTGATACTGCCCCATATGAATCTCTCTAATTTTGAGTCGTTCCAAACTGAAGGAACCGGAACAAATTCTGAAGGGTTCGTATGGGATGCTATCAGACTTTAAGCCCCTATATCTCCATCGGGAATTGTAATTCAGAGCTAATTTTCGGGGTGAGGGCATCTTTTAGGATCCTCTAAAAGAATATGACATCATATCCCATAAATTGAAAATATATGTTTTTGTGACGTCATCACTTTAGGACTCTATACTACTAGTGGCAGATTTGAGAGACACACAATGGATATGTTAATATTGTTCTGTGTTAATGTGTATATATATCTGGATTTATGAAAATGGTGCTCAAGAATTCCATTTCACCTTGTTTTCACCACTCTTTTAGACCACCTAAGAGCCACGTAAAGGAAAAAAAAAGCAGGAAAGGACGGCAAGAAAAGGAAGATAAACGGGTGGAGAAGGAGAAAAAAGATTGACTTTCATTTTAATTTTTATATCGTCGACTTTGAAGATAGTTTCTGGCGAGAGATTTCAATTCTTTAGCACCATTTTCATAAATCTAGACATATTATTTCCGCGGAACCTGACTGAATGACCTGGAAAGGCCGATATGTCATAGTTTCCAATTACTATTGATCTTTCTAAGGCATCTGGAGGCATACTAGTCCCTTTCCAGGCCATTTCTGCGCTAATCTGTGCCAATAATATATGTCTGGATTTATGAAAATGGTGCTCAAGAATTCGATTTCACCTTGTTTTCACCACTCTTTTAGGCCACCTAAGAGCCACGTAAAGGAAAAAAAAAACAAGAAAGGACGGCAAGAAAAGGAAGATAAACGGGGGGAGGAGGAGAAAAAGGACTGACTCGCCTTTTAATGTTTATACGCCCGCTTGGCGCGCAATTTCAATTCTTTAGCACCATTTTCATAAATTCAGACATATGTTAGTCCCGGTATTTGTAAACTAGTACTATAATTCTAATCTGCAAATATATCGATTGTAGAGGGTCTATTATAGTCTGGCGGTTTGGCGGCTTAAGCCAATTTTGATTGCCGGTTTGCGGTTTCATTCACATTTATCTGGCGGTTTACGGTTAAGAAATTATCGTGCGGTTGCGGGAAATCGTAAAGTTAGCTTGCGGTTTTCGGTTTTTGCGTGTTTTTGTGGCGGTTATTCAAACAGAGTTAAGAGGCTTAGAAGACTGAGCGGTAACTTTATCTTGCTTAAAGCTTCTCTATTTAACAAGGATTGCCTTTTAGGGCTAGACCAAGTCAGTCAGTGTCCCCGGCCATGTAGGGAGGGGTGGAGAGGTAATTTCATATAAGCTTCGAAACAGAGCGCTTATACGTAGGGCGGTGAAACAAGCGGGTCCGAGCAAAAAGGTGTGATGCAGCAGTAGACTGAGGTCTGCTAAAACGAGGAGATTCCGATTACTTACACACTCGAACTTAGATTCCTAAAGAATTTACACGAAACTCCCTTCTACGTGAATTGGTAAATTTTTTGCTGCAATTTTTGTTCTGAGGCAATGGGAAAAGGTGAGTTTTTCAGGGATGAAAATAGGACTTTAAAAAGTTCGCGCTGTGAACGAGTAAGATCTCCTCGCGCTAGTTGTACGCGTAAGCTTTTGAATAAAGTTTTTGCAAGAAAGCTCTTTTCTCTGGTATCAAGTTTATTTGTGAGTTTCTCAGAACAGTGCTTAATCATGATCATAATCAATTTCGGCTTTCGATTGTTTCTTATTTTCTTTCTACCTGTTTGGCGAGTCTGAAGACTTTTAATTTTGAAAGGAAAATTTGACGCGTACAAGTAGCCAAGTAGCTAATTTGCATAGTGGAGCGCGTGCACTTTCTTGTCCGAGTCGGTGTCAAAAACTTCACAAAATATTTTTTTTTGCCATCTATTGTGCTGAAATGCTGCAACAATTTTCGTTATAAGGCTAATAACATGTTTGTTTCTTCAACCTAGTGAAATTTTTTACTGGGAAAATAAATCAGACAAGGGGTTTAGAGAACTCAAACAACAAAATCAAATTGTTATTAGGGTTGGTCAAAGAACGCGCTACCGTAACTTTGCTTATTATCTCTGCTGTCTTAGCATGTTTCCAGCTAAACTTTTAATATGTTGTCAAACATTAATAAGTCTTAAACGCATTTAAAGCGAGAGTTATTTGGATTCTATGTACGTCAGTTTTAAACGAAAGCCGGCATAATTCAAGTTCAATTTGTCAGAATTTGTCATGTTTAGCTACAAAACACGGATCGGCGAGCGCTCTTTTTCATCGATAACCAGCGATTTATTGGATTTTCACCCAAACAAAAATGAGCAGTATTTACAGATGAACGTTTGTGCCTTGATGAACTCAAACTCGCAAACTGTTATTACTTTTTTCGGTCGCGATAGACTCTCTCGGGCAAAATCCGGGTCCTGGCACAAGTGTGGTAAGAATAGGAAAACTTTTAAGTTCTGAAACGCTGCTATATCAAAATATATCACGCTGATTTTTACTATGTTATGTAAAAGCTATCGATCTTCAACATAAATAAAATTTGGACTGGAGTAATGTGGAGTACTCTTAAAATAAGCAGAGGAGCACAACTTGGTCATGATGAGCGGGACATTCCTGCAATCAACACAGTCTTATTTCACTCAAATTTGAGCAGCTTACGACGAAAATACCTGAGTAATGTTCCAAAAGATAAAATGGTATTGAGTCTTGGCCAAAAATTTTAAAAAGGCCTTTAAAATACGTTACTGGTGGCCTAAAAATAAAGAAAGAAAATGTCATTTCCGGTTTGTCCAGAGGAGATTTTTTGGCAGCCATTAATTGCACCGGAAGCGCGGAGGAGAGGTCGTGCCAGTGCTTCTCCGCATCACACATTAGCCCAAGAGCGGACTGCCCGTTTCACCGCCCGGCCTTTTTCCGCCCTGCTTCGAAACGGTCACGAAAGCACGTGGAAAGATGGCGGACGGTGTGGCGCATGTCGATATAATTAAATGTGTTATCTTATTTTACAAGCTTGGAGCTGCGCCAAAAGATTTTATCCGTAAGGAAAAATTTCGCATAAGGCTGCCTCGTTCCTTGTACAAATTGCAGCGCCTGAAAGAGCTACTTCGGCAAGTGTTGGTTTGTTTATTGATATCATAAGACTTAATTTTATTAATAAAATCGCAATTTGCATAAGACTTACTGTCCTTCAGTTCTGTCATTCTTTAGATCTTGTGGTATTTGTGAGGATAAAAATACGATTATTGAGCTGACATATTGCAAACAATTTGCTACGTGCTGTTAAAAGATCGGTTATGAGGGCGGTGTCAGTTTTTAGAAGAAAACGAAAGCGGTCTGCGGTTTCGAAGGAACAAAATATGGCGGTTTACGGAATATACGACCCCCTATAATAGACCCTCGTTGTAAACGTTAAAGTTCTCACAAATAAAAATTTAGTCATGCTTTCGGTGCTGAAAATTGCTCAATTTTTGTCAAGAAATGGTCAGGAGACTGGGACTAGAGTCTGTTGAGCAATTTCATCTCGTCAATTTTGTGGACAGAATTAATCACAAAGAAGGGTTTTTGAGGCAAAACATGTCGAGCGATTCTGAATTGAGTGATTTATCTGAATCGTCAAATGACGACGAGAATGTCGATATTGTGTATAGCTAATACACGCCGTATCGCAATCTCGTAGTCTTGTCCACAACACTACGTCATCAGGACATTTAGGCCGCGCTATTCGATGACCATTTTTGAGAGCAAACTCGCACAATTTTCAGGTGTTATAAAATCGCCAATTTTTTTTCAAACACAGTTCAAACTTTAGAATAGTGTCCAACATTGTTAAGCTTTCAAACTACTGAAAAACTTATTTCGCTTCATATGTTTAATAGATTTCGAATATTTTCCTGTAAACAAGGTGATTGAATAACAAGTGAAATATTTGGAACCTTGGGATTGTTGCGACTAGCTACACAAAAACAATAATGATCCCCACGAAATTCTATTGTTCCCTCTCTGCATTAAATCAACGATTGTAGTCTTTAAGATGAACAAACAACTATCTGAGGAAAATGGAGGCGGTCCTTTTTGTCAGCAGGGAAGTTATCAGGGGGTAATATAATTAAACGCGCTAAATGAGCATGCTGCAATATTAAAAATATTGCAGTGTGCAGGCTACAATTATTCAAATAATTGCAGCCTGCTTTAGGACATTTAATGTATAAAGTGCACAAAAACTGATAGCTTACAACATCTCGTCTATATCCTCTTGAATTACCGGCTCGCCACTGTAATCTTGTTTCAAAACCGCTTCATTTTACCGCTTCTTCCACTCCGGCTCACCTTCGGTGTAAAAACCTGGGATACTCACCATTGACGTAAAACAAAGCAAACAAAGAAATCAACATACTAGACCCTAACCCTAACAATAGCTGCAAAACAAAGAAAAACTTCTCAGGTTTTTACACCGAGGTAAACCCTCCACTTTCAAAATCCACGCCCACTTCCGGCGGCTGGCGTCTGATACCCAGCTTTCGTCAAACTTCTCGCATTCTGAAGCTGTAGTGGCGTTCTGAATCTTTGCTCTATTAAAAAAAAGAAAATGGAAACGCCGCCTAAATGTCCAAACGTTACACGACATTACCTTTGATTTCTGCTGAAATATCGGCCTCCGTAGAGCTCTGTAATAACCAGTCCTTCGCCTTCCGAAGAATCCGTCGTCTTTCTAAACCCAGGTTTGCACTGAGTAAAATGACTGAATTCTCTGGCCTATAAAGTATGCAAATTTGCAGTGTTACTCGCCTTGCACGAATTAATGCCATCGCTAGAATTGCTTTGAACAACTATAACAACGCCCTACAATAACAACCCTCGGCACCATTAAAATCGTAGATATATTCATAACAAACAAGAAACAATAGCTATGAGCATCACAATTATCACACATACGTGCAACTAAAATCGAAGATCCAACACAGACACACAACAATAGGATTTCATGGGGATCAATAAATATAAATAGATAGTATATTACTTCGGCCTCAGCTAGCTGCAATATCTCATAATGCCATGTGCCGAAGAAAATTATCCATTAAATAGCAGCTTACGACAGTTGCTACACTACTGAAGCCTAACCTGTTACCTCTTTCGTGTGAAGAAGCAGGTCTGGGCTAGGTTGTTCAAAGCCCGATTAAGCTAACCCTGATTTCAGTTTTGTAACTTTTTGGTTAGGTTATCTGTTTAAACATTTTTAAACAAGAAAAAAAAATGCCTTAGTTAACGTTTAATCCTGGGTTAAAGTTAACCTGTTTTCGAACAATCCGGCCCTGTAATGACCTGGCTGCGATTATTTTAAACTGGTCGCGTGTTCATTACCCAGCACGCACGTGCTTTGTCTGTCTGCGTTCGATAAAGATGTTACATACTATCGCTAGCAGAAGATTTCTAGCTCTTCAAACTTCTTGGGGCAGTTCATTCATTATTTTCGGGCCGCCACGAAGCTCTTCGGAACGTCTCACAGGATTGGCTGAGAAAATTAAATACAAACAATGGTAACAATGGACCCTAGCCCTAAAACAATAGAGCTTCGTGCCAACAAGATCCAATGAAATAAGAGGTTCTAGAGAGCTTATTTTCAGCCGAATACAGGCGTGACGTGGGTCTTATTCTTATTAATTCAGTTTGCCCCAGTTTCGTAACCGTTGTCATTTAGGGATGTCGCCGGTTGAACTAAGAAGTACTTTGATAAAGGAGTTTTAAACCAGTGCATTTTGGAATTGAAATTAAACTCTGAGTTAATCGAGAACGTAGAAACAGAAAGCTAGGTCAAAAGCAGTTAAGTGTAGCAAGCAGAGCTTGTGACTGTGGGAAGTATAGAGCTGCAAATGCCAATAGCTCTAAATGCGTTCAGCTTTACTCCTTTGTTTCTGGTGTTGTAATCCGTAGGTCCCGGGTTCAAGGCCTCCACCCTGTCACTAGCAGTAGTCCCGAGTTCAAATCCTCGGTCACGCTTTGTAATTTGCCAACTTTTCTGTCTCCTGCCAGTTGGAATTTTTAACTACGTTACGTTTCTTTGAAATAGTTGTTTCCTTTGTTTCAGTAGAGGAAAAAAAAAACAAAACAAAACAA
>CM042754.1:25415323-25421555 GCA_022496165.2 Catalaphyllia jardinei | reverse complement strand
AGGCGAACTTGGGTGAGCCAAGTCACATGCAAAAACACCCCTGGTTTGGGCCGGAAGTTCAAAGATTGAGCGCCGGGAACTGTTACAGAATTTCCAAGGCCTCAAAAATTCTTTTCTTCCCAAGCTGACACTAGCTCTCCACTATACTGTCAGAAACCATCCCTGGGACATGCAGGCCGCAAGTTAGCAGAGAGTGAGGCGGCCATGACAGTAGTAGCATACGGTAGCCGTAATCTAACAGATGTTGAGCGCAGGTACTCTCAGACAGAGAACGAAGAAATCGGACTTGTCTGGGGTTGCGAGAGATTTCACATGTACCTATATGGAGTGGATTTAACCCTGCTGAATGACCACAAGCCCCTTAAGGTTATCTACTCTACTAATTCCCGCTACTCATGCAGCAAGGATAGAACGCTGGGTCCTGAGACTGCAACCATACAAGTTCAAAGTGCAATATGTACCTGGTAAACAAAACGTTGGTGACCCACTTTCACCTCTTGGAAAAGGAAAGGGGGTATGCATGAATGATGATGCAGAAGTGTTTATCCGGTTTGTGGCAGAAACATCGACACCAGCAGCTATGTCTGTGCAGGATGAAGAAGAGTCGTGGCTTGATCCAGAAATTTCACAGTTAAGAGAATGCATCACAACAGGAGAAAGGGACAATGCCCCACCACAGACAAGTTGAAGCAAAATGCAAGACCTGCCATGGCTGCAAGTTGGTTGGATTGCCCACACCACCGGAACCCTTGAAACACACTGAGTTCCCCAGTCAGTCAGCCTTGGCAAGATCCAGCAGCAGAATTGATGGGGCCCCTACCTTCCGGAGAGTATGTATTCGTCGTCGTAGACTACAATTAAGGCGTTACTTTGAAGTAGACATCCTCAAGTCTGTAACATCTGCCACCATTATAGGAAGCCTGGAGAGAATATTCTGTAAGCACGCATGGTCTCTAAAGGTCGCTAAAAATAGATAATGGACCACAATTCACGTCTGAGGAATTTGGAACATTTTTGAAAACAAACGGCATAACCTCCACGCCTTTGTGCACGTGCCCCAAGCAAACGGGGAGGTAAAACGCCAAAACAGAAGTCTACTCAAAGCCTTGAAGATTGCCCAAGCAGAAAAAAACTTAAAGGTAGAGATGAGGAAGTTCCTAACAGCCTACAGGACCACACCGCATAGCAGCACTGGAGTGTCTCCAGCCCAATTGTTGTTTAACAGAGAGATACGGTCAAAGATCCCTGAGCTGACAAAATGTGAATACATTGAGAGTGAAGCACGAGACAGAGGCGCAGAAATGAAACAGAGGAGAACCGACTATGCCGATCAACGAAGGGGAGCTCAGGAGAACAGTCTAGTCTGGCGATCAAGTGCTGGTGAAAAAAAGGCAGGAAAATAAGCTGTCAATCACGTTCTAGTATGCACCTTACAAGGTCACCAATAAATATGGCAACGAAGTCACAGTTACATCACCTGAAGGAGTTAATTACAAGAGAAATGTAACTGAGGTTAAGAAGTACCTGAAGGCAAGCAATGGGCCAGACCAACAAAGCACAGTGTCACAGATGTCACAGAGACATTGTCACAGATGGAACTGCCCGATAAGAGGTTCCAGAATTACCCCTGAGGCTAACTAGGGAAAGGAGGACACCAGAATATTTGAATTATTATGAACTGTACTGACATTAAGGAGACCACTTGGAGTTATTCCGATTATTAGTTCTATTGCACTTTATGCACTCTATCGATATTAGGAGTGGACCACTTTGAGTTACTTAGCATGATTATTTGAACTCTGTTGAAACTTGAACTGCAAGAAACGGGACACTGAACAGTGAACTCGTTGAATGTTTCCCAAGTCAAACGTCCAAACAGGGTTATTCCAGTCAAGTTGAAATTTTGTAACCAGTAAATTAGTATTAGTGTAGTGTCTGCTGGGCTGGGCTGTACTTGTGTGTGAACGCGGAAAAGCAAATCTTCATTGCAAATAAAAGAGTACTGCACCTTTGACCTCAAGGACCACGGGTCAATAGCCCATTCAATTCGGCTTCGCCTCATGGGATCTTATTGTTAAATATTAACACATCAGGGTTGTATGTATAAACTTCGCAGCAAATTTTCGAGAGTAATTTTAATCTCGTTTCCCCTTGCAATGTTAAATCACATTAACGTGGTAAAAGGACTGTTAATTTGCTGTAATGCACTACCACTTACATTCTCAGACCCGAAGTTGTTAATAAAGAGGTAGTCCGAGACAATTATGATAGTTTATAAGCTGACGTTTTAATCTGTATTTCATTTTTTCCCAGATCATTCCTCTACGACTGTTAGGCCTGCAGCAATCTCTTCTGGTCGACGTGTCTTGTTAACCCGTTCGGTGAGTGAATGGACTTTTAATGGGATTTTCATGGGTTGCAGCAGTAATCATTTATCTCATGAAATTGATTTCATCAATTTCATTTCCACAATGTAATTGAAATAATCATAATATTTCGGGCAGTTGGCCTTCACATAATTTTTCCCCTTAAATTCTGTATGACCCTATAAATCCTGTAATTCATTTCATTGATCACCTATTCCTTGGAAATTATTTTCCATGGAATTTTATGCAATATTTAATATTCCAAACAGAATTCTACGGAAACCGTGATTTTTTTTCATGGAAAATTCCAAATTCCAAGGGAAAGGTTTTCCATGGAAAAACTCCATGGAAAATAACTCTATGGAATTCCATGAAAAAGAAACCTCCATGAAATTCCATGGAATTCCATGGGGTTATTTTACACGGGTCGTTCGCATCCTCCTTGAACTTGTGTAAGGACTGCTCCTAACCCCACAGGGTTAGCATCTGTGGGAAGTTTGGTTTCGTCTGCATTGCTGTCGAAATAAGAAAGGGTTTCTACATTTACCAAGCTGTCTTTTAGAGCATCAAAAGCACCTTGTTGCTCTGTGCTTCCTTGTTACCCTGTAGTTCAGCAATGCTTGCTATATTGGAGATGAACCTGGTACTAAAGTTCACTAATCCCAGAAAAATTCGTACCTCCTCTGCATTTTGAGGCTCTCTTTCATCAACGACTCTGTTGACCCGAACCCTTGGTTGGGCAGTAAATATCCCATGAAAGTCAGTTTTGACATGCTGGACGCAAACTTGTCCCCGGTTCAAGGTAAGGCTTAGCCCTTTTCTTGAATACGTTCGAAGGTCTTCCTTAACCTGACATCATGTTCTTTAACAGTACGGCCATGGATAATGATGTCGTCATGAATGTTGTAAGCACCTTCACACCCCTCTAATACTTTTTGGATAGTATGTTGGTAAAGTTCTGGTGCAGAACTGATACCAAACATCAGGCGTTTATACCTGAACAACCCCTTGTGGATGATAAATGTGGTGATCTTTCTGGACTGTTCTTCTAATTCAATCTGATGAAAGCCCCATCTTAGGTTGAGCTTACTGAATACCGTAATCCATTAAGTTGGTACAGAATATCATCAACTGTGGGTATGGGGTGGCGCTTAAATACTATGGCCTGGTTAGCTCTTCTCATATCTACACAGAGCCTGATGTCTCCAGAAGGCTTAGGGACTATGACAACAGGGCTTACCCAAGGGGTTGGCCCCTCAACTGACTCAATGATGTCGTGGCTTACGAGTTCTTCTAGTTTCTGCTCGAGAGGCTCTCAACTTTTGGGCAATGGGCAGGACTGATTCATCAATATGAAGTTTGGCCTGAAGTCTCTGAGTTTTCCAACTCCAACAAAAATCCCCTCAAATTTCCTCAGCAAGTTCTTCTCACTGACCGATTTTATCTCGATTTTCAATATTGCCAACAGTTCAGAGGTCTGTCGGCTGAGTATTGGCCTTGCTTTCTCTTCCACAACAACGAAACGTGCAACACATTGTCTATCTTTATAACACAATTCAGTTTCAAACTCACCGGCAGTGTTGAGTGGTTCCTCCGAGCCACAAAAGTACAATTTCCTGTTTCAATTCCATGACTTACACTTGATACTCGTCTTTTTAAGCACATCCCACTTCTCACCGTCAATGACATTAATTGCAAGTGGATCCTGAATCAACGAGCACACCCTCCAGTTGTACCCCTCCAAGTTTAAGGGCTACTGTTGGTATGTCTCTGGCACCTAATTGAACTGTAAATGCAAAGTCGTCGTCCTCGGTGACATGACGAACGTTTCCTTTGCTGGTTTCACCTTCACCCTTGGTCCAACAAAACTTTGTGAGGTGTCCAGTCTTCTTACATTTTAGGCAAGTAACATATCTGGCCTTGCATTCCGGGTGTCGTGCGAAGTGGCCTTCCAACCCCCATCGGTAGCAATTTCCTCTCTTCCTTGTGCCGTAATCAGCTTGTTTATACTCCTACGCGTGTACACTGTTACCCTTTGAATCATTCTCTATCAATCTTGCTTGACTTACCCGCTTCCGTTGATCTTGCAACCTCTCGCGCCTTTTGAAACATTCCGCTTGCTTCCACGTGAACATTCCGCTTGCTTGCAGGTTGTGTCACCTGCATTTGTCGATCTCTTGTCACGGATATGTTCCTCCTTGGCTTCATTAAATCCGCAGATCTCCCACAGCTGAAACAATCTCAGCACGAATCGATCCGCTGTTTTTGACTCTTCTTGTTTTGCTTGACGAAACTGGTGTCTTTCAAAGGAAATGTTAACCTGATCTGCTAAATGTGTATCTAGCGACCTCATGGCTTTTGCGTACTCAGAGTCGTGTTCTAGAACCGGTTCTGGGTCGGTCAGGGTGTCAAAAACTATCCTGTACGTCTTGCCCAGCGTAGTGAAGGAGTAGTACCTTTCCCTGGGAATCCTTTTTGACGCCTTTAGCTTCAAGAAAGAATTGGACCAACGCTAGTTGGATTGCCTGTGCAGTCAAACGGACTAATGTTTCCAAATTCGATGTTTACCGCCATTTTTGGTACTTTTCCTCTAGGAGACTATTGACGTTTTCAATCCTCCTCGCCAGTTGTAATGCTCCTTTATTTGCATTGAAGGCTTGCTTTTCAGCGTTCACACACACGTGTTCTAACAACAACAAGACCTATCCCATAATTTGTTACAGGCAGCCAAAGGCAGCCCAGCAGACACTCACGGAAGGGCGTAATTGTTTTAGTAGCATCAAACTGGTAGGGCAGAAAAGGCAATAATAAAGTTGGCATATGCAAGTAGAAGAAATGTTTATTTGGGAATAAAACGAAGGAAAAACCGGTGAATTTCGCTACTCGATGGCGGACTATATAAAAATGTAGGATTTGCATTAGTCCACTACTTGGGTGATATTAAATGCTAATATATGAAACGTGCATCCAGAGCAGGATTAACTAGTTCAACCTCCTGATAAGAAATTCAAAACAACAAAACCAAAAGACTGAGGCGAGCTGTCTGTTTGATAACAATTGACGTTTTTAACGGAAAAGTAAGACTTTGACATTTCTTGGGAACAAATTAACCTAAAGAGTTTTATATTGCCCAATAGGCTGTCTTTGTTGTAATAACATGAATAGACAGAAATCTAAAATCTCTGGCCCTAGCAAAGAACAACGAAACAACAACTGTCATGCTGATATAATCCTTACCAAGAGTTCTGTTATCATCTTTGGTTGAATTCGGATGACTTGGAATGATGTCCGTTGGTTTTGCTAAAAGTAGCACAAAGAAAACTAGTAACAAAATTATTGTAATGTTAGATAGAAATTTCAGGAATTGTTGTTTTGCAATTCCAGAATCAGCACTTGATAACAGAAGGTAAAATATTGTTAAGCACGTTTAGTTTAGTATCACTATACCTCATAGATCTATGATGAAGACACTCTTGAGTAGACTTAAAAATAGTTATTAGCAAAAATAGTTATTACCCCTTTCGGGGTACGGGTCAATAGCCCATGAGGCGAAGCCGAAATGGCTATTGACCCGTGGCCCTTGAGGGCTAAGGGTCTAATTGTTTTAGCATCATCCAATAATAAAGTTAGCAAATGCAAATTGAAGAAATATTTCTTTGGGAATAAAACGAAAGAAAAACCTGCGAATTTCGCTAAAGGATGACTATTTACTAATTGTCCTCTAGTAGCGCAGCCAATTATAAATAAAAATAGAGGATTTGCATTAGTTCACTAGCTGGGTGATACTAACTGCTAATATATGAAACATGCATCCAGAGCTGGGTTAGCTACTTCCTGATAAGAAATTCAAAAGAACAAATCAAAAC
>CM042754.1:25400323-25412823 GCA_022496165.2 Catalaphyllia jardinei | reverse complement strand
TGAAGAGTGTCTTCATCATAGATCTATCTATAGTTATTAGCGTTGATTACTTATGAATACCACATTAACATTATTGAGCTCCAACCCTGTTCCACCCTCTTCTCTCCTCGCTCGCCCCAGGGGGCGGTAAGATGAGAGACCACGGGAACGGGGATTAAGGGAGCTTGAGCAAACCACTTTGACGACTGCAACGAGAACGTCACCAAACAAAAGGTTTAATGAGCAAAATAATAGTTGTGCACGTGCGTTAGTAATCTTCTGACAACGGCTAATTTTTCGTATTACATTTGCATACTTAGCCCGAGCAGGTTTTCACAGCCATTGAAATACTGAACAGATCTAGCTAAGCCAGCTGCGAATTTCGTTGAAAATATAAATTCATGTTAGACTAGGCGTCGTCCTCGGCGCGTCCTCGGCGTCGTCGTTGCTTAAACTCCCTATTATTAACACAAGGGCGGTTTTCAACACACTCTCTTTTTTTATTAAGAACCAGTAAAATTTAGCTCAGGCTCAATGTTCTTATTTTTTCGGCCATTTCAGCCTCAAAATGTTCTTATTTTGTTCTTAAGATGCTGTGTTCTCTAATGGCTCCAAATGTGGTTATAACGTACTGTATAGTACTTCACTCTAGGGACCCTGACCTGCAGGGTGCCTAAACCATAGATAAACATTAAACAGAATGGGCGAAGCTCACAGAACGTGGATGACATCATATTACTGTGCCAAAGCACTGTTTGCATGCGGGGCGCTACATGTTTTCTCATCCATCAAGATGTCAAAGCGAAAGCAAGCAACCTTAGGGGAGTTTAGCTTTAGCAAAAATGTGTGTCATAGAGACGGTGAAGTGGATGTCATCATTCCGGAATTCGTTGAAGAGAAAGAGATTGTAAAGCGCATCAAGTGTTTTACACTGCAGTGATAATTTTTTTTTTTTAAAAAATTCAGCCTCAGATTGTTCTTAAATTGTTCTTATTTTTCGAGCGATTTTAGCCTTAGTGGTCTTATTAAGTTTAAAAAGAGTGTATTCAGTATTGAGTTTCGGGGTTAGGGTTAGGGTTAACCAGGCAATAGTGTTTCTTTGGTTTTGGTTTGAGATTGACTGAGTTGTCTTAGTCATTTTGGCTTTGGTTTTACGACACTCAATTAAAAACCCCTCTTTTATGGATTTCGTAATATATTTCATGCATGGCTGAATAATAATTTTCGTATTTCGCTCACTAACCTTGTATTTGCAAAGTCACTTTCTTCTTATCATTGTGTTCCAATCCTTCAAACACGTGCTCCACACCATAGTCTCCACTATCGTCATAAGAACTGTTCTTTATGGCCAACAGCAGATGGGTTTCGTTCCATACTTGGAATTTTACCTTTGTTAGACAAAACTTTTTCAAAATATCATCCAAGCACCTAGAGGTCTTAGACCCGCTGATGATAGTGGCGAAAGAAATGTCTTCCTTCCATGCACGATACTGCCTGAACTCTTTAAGGTGTTCCCGTTCTGATCTGCGCCAGAACAACTTCGCTGTGCCCCCAATGGTATATGTGTAGTTTTGCGAAGCAGTGCCTAACACAGCAACTGAAATGACGGAAAATTGTTTTAATTCTAACCAAAAGATACATCTGTGATTGGGCATGCATCCCGACAATAATTTCATCGCCAAAATTCAGTGTTCTCTAAATCTTCACTCCGAAATCAAAATAATATTCCTCAGTCGCGACGTTACTGATGGCAGGAAATTAATTAACGCAGGGATGATCTCAACCTCGGGCAAGAGAATATTATTAATTTTCAACATTGCAATCTTTCATATAGTCACCTTTTAATAGCATTTCTTTAGCCAATGTCACTATAACGAGCAGGGATATTTAATTTCATATATTTTCTGAAACAATTAAATACAGTGAAGACCTAAATACAGTACAAGGTAGAAGAAAGAAAATCTTAGAAATGTATGACTCAGTCCGAATACCGGGGCTTGCAGAATATTCATTACTGTACGTATATGGCCGCTCAGAGATCTCACGCTTTGTGTGAAAGTATTGGCGATTGACAGTATTGAAATTCTTTGCTAATCAGTAATAGTAAAGTTGTACATTAAAATACCATTCCGGCATTGAACTGGCACTCAGCGAATCTTCGATCTTCCGATAGCTATCTCTCCTTCAAGACTTGGTGACTTTCGGTCTGCTGATAAACCCTGATGATTTACTCCCAGATTTTTGTTCACCCGGCGTTTCTTTTAAAGGCCAAGAAATTAAACTACTTCATATATTAATAAAGTTCGATGCATTTCTATATAGACTTGACAGTAACAAATACAGACTTAAGTTGCTGTCTGTTTACCTGAAACCACGATATATTAAAGTCACTTAAAGGGTTGAAACTCAAGGCCAGTTTGTCTTTAAAACCAAGCCGATCAGATCGTTGGGAAATGTTATTCTCTTACCTTGCAGGCAAAGTTGGAAAACGCAAATCAAAACATTCGAGAAGGCTTTCCTTGAAAGTGGCATGGCAGCCCACCACAATATACCGCGTGTGCCGATTTAACTATAAAAGCGCTTGTCAGCAATTTTTTAGTGACGTCAGTGACGCATTCAGCAAGTCTATTTTGAGAAGGTTACGAATTCCAGACCCTGTCCGAAACGCGGGTGTAGTAATTTCTGTCACACATCCACGCCGCAGTTATGTTGTATCAAGCTTGTTTCACATAGAATACGAGTAGTCCCTCTTTCGCATAGTCCGTCGTGCGTGACGCGAAAGGAAACCGCGTGAAAAAAATGGCCGCGCGAAATTTTGGGGGCTCACCTCCAGGATTCGCGGGGCCATTTATTTTCTTACAGTTTTCTTTCGCGTCACGCACGACGGACTAAGCGAAAGAGGGATTAATCGTATGATGTTTCCCAAAATTGTACCTGAATCATGGGTGAAGCACTTGTAAACGAATATAGCTGTACTTAAATAAATGGGATTTCAGGTCTACTTTTAGCAAATCGTGATCGTGCCGGGTTGATTACAGAGTCACGCTTTTCGTAAACGGATGTGAAATTATAAAATACAAGCACACCAGTTCAAAGCTGGCTAGGCTGTTCTGTCAATCAGCTGCTTTCAAACTTTCGTTAGCTCACCGATTAGGAGTCGGCTACTTGTATTAAATCGTCTTACTATCACTAAGAATTATTCCACTACGGAATTAATTGTGCTTTTTGTCTAAGTTTAATTGAGCAATTGCAAATTATTGCATTAAGTGGATTTGACTGTTCTGTTTCTGCATGTACATTATAACTGTTATCACATCAGTCGTACGGTGTTAAAACGGTAACCGAGTCTACTTAGCAGTACAGTTATCGATCTGTTTTTGCAAGCATTCTGTCATCTGGCCACAGAATTCAGTTAAGATCAGGATATTAAATTCTTAAAATTTCGATGATAATTGCAAATTACTCGCCTGATTACTCCACTGGGTCCAATTATTATTACCCTTTGTTTTTTGTTCTCTAATTGTACAAATTTTTTCGCGTGTTAATCGATCTTGTTTTGCTCGTGGCATAACAACATGCTTCCTACTTGGATACAAGATGTCTCTGTTTTACTCTGGATTTTCAACAGAATGTTCACAACCCTCTATTTTCTCCGTTGAATGCTCGGATCGAATCGCGAGAGAACTGCGTGCTTCGCGCTCTCGCTTGCTCTTTTCTTCGCGCGCGTTGAAAAATAGATAGGCTGTGAACAGTCTGTTCATTTTTACTGTTTTAACTATCCATGATCACAGTCAATGTGACCTGCGACATCAACAAAGTTAAGATGCCTTGCGGTCAGTAGTTGTGTTTTTAAGATATCAAAACCGTTTTGATCTCTTTTTACCCTGCGAGAGCGCCTAAATAATAAACCTGCTTTAAGGCTGTAGCTGATCATGAGAAGAAAAACAACAGTGATCCGATACATTCTGGCTCTTAAGTTCCTTGTTGTTGATGGCAAGTGAATCTTTTGTGGGCCACCCTTGACGATTACTAAACCGCAGAGATCATGATTCAGCAGAAGCACCGAACGTGCTTCCGGATTGTGAAATCACCGATAATAAAAGATTCTACTCATGTGTTTAACGCATCCTTTTGTTTGAAAACAAAGCAACACTTTCTGGTAACTTCTGGGTCACGTTTGATAACAATAAAATAATAAGCTCGAGGCACCCGTTCTCTTGCATCCAACAACAACAATAATTTATTGGTAATTCCCAGATTTCTGGATAGATGGTATTACCTAAAATAACAACTAGAATAACACTAATGATTTTAAGCTAAATAAGATTACATGTTTCTCTTATATGCAATGCTTTATATACAAAGTCGACATAGTTTCTTTCAAATGAAAGAATCAGCATTATTAAACAGGAATATAGTTTTCCACTCGTTCAAAAGATTAAATGACGGATATTTAAGGACAATGCCACTTGTTATTTGTTGCCTAGTTTTATAACGATCACAATGAAATAAGAAATGATTTTCGTTCTCATTTCTTATGAAAGAGCACATCACTGAGCAATTTACTTCACACGATCAATCACGGAGAGAGAAATAAATGCAGTCTGCTTTACACGTGCCTGGAGTGTGTTTCTACGGCCTGAGACGTCATATTGATTGACACTGTTATAACGTTCGCTGTCCACACAATCATGCACTCATGCTTGTTTAATCACCGAGTGATTAAACAAGAAAGAAAACAAATAACATATGAAATAGTTAAACGCGCAAAAATATAATTGGAATAATCTAAAACGTGAAACAAAAAAGGAACAAATAAATAGAATACATAAATAAAATGCAGTATTTCTAAAGAGCCAAACAAGAAAAAACTTTACTACTAGACTAAACAGGAAAATATCATATTTCTATAGCGTCCGTTTCCCTATATAATTCAAAGACAGATTAATGTAAAATAATACTGCAAATCAATTAGAATAAGTAATCGTATGAATATGAATGCAATTAAGGATTTGCACTACGACTGACATTCGAAAATTCTCTCAAAATTGCACGAGCTTTCACAGATGAGAACAATTTCAAGAATTCAATTTAACGTTAAAGCTGAAAACTTGCTTGAACACCACGCGTGTTTATGTCGTCGAAGTTTTTCCTTACTGGCTAAATAATCATGTTTGCCTTAAAGATTATAAAAATCGTCGATATGTTAAAAGCCGGGAAATTGTCACGCTATTTGGCAACTTTATAAAACGCTAGGAGGTGTCTTCACATCAGTTGAACTCCAAAACTAATCAGGCGGTGTGTGCACTACGATCGCATTGCCTCATGGTCGAAATAAAAGATTGGCTCATTTACATCGAGACGCGGTTGAGTGCAGGTCGAGTGAATGCGTAATGAAAATCAAATGTCTTCTTCCATATCTACGCAGATTCCGCAACACCGTTCATTTTCGCGAATTTTCTGGTCAGACTTTCCTGTGCTGACCCTAGAGTTTGTTAAAGTATGTTACAAGATGGTTACAGAGAGTTTCATGATCACCTGGCATTGAGTGAGGTACATTTCTGTGTACTTCCCACTGTGAAATTGATGTGAATGGAAGGAAGCATACAGTTTTGTGGGAACTGACCTCTGTAAAGGGAGCTCTGGCACTCCCATCACCCCAGTCTTATGATCGTGCTTCAACTCTCCCCAACAATAAGGAGGCAGATGCTGATGACTCAGACGATGATGAAGCAACAGTATACTCTCTGCCATTCAAAGCGTTAGGAACCTGCTACGTGTATTCAGCATCACAACAAGAAGCCCTTAAGAGGAATTTTAACATACGTATGGACAAAACAGACACATCTTTTTCAAACTTGAAGCAGAGCCATCTAGCATTGTTGACAGTCGTGCAATTACTGTCTTCATAAAGTCTTCTGTAGATTATAATAAGTAGGCTTTATTATATGGCTAGCTCTGCGAGCGGGCAAGATGACCCAAATCACGCGCTGTGATTGGCTACCCGATCGGGACTACCCGCTGTATCCCGCAAGAAAAATTCCCTTGAAAGCCATATAATAAATCCTTTATTGACCAAGTTTGTTCGGTCAAGATGGCTGGATATTGGCCTCGTTCTTTTTTTGCGAGTTTATGGACCTCGACTTCGTCACGGTCCATAAACACGCAAAAAGAGAACTTGGCCAATATCCAGCCATCTTGACCTCACACTTGGTCACTAACTCATATATATTGCCAGCGAGTTAACGCAATTTGTGCATCCTTAACTGAAGGACAATCGCCTGAGGTGTCTGTAAGAGCAATACGCTTTTGCACGTCCTTAATGATTGGTTTTTATTTGACCACTGATATCACCAAGAGAGGCTTGTGGGAAAGGCCAGTAATTAACTAAAAGCAAGTTAGGTAAAGATAATTTCTTGAATGTAGTATTGATATTTAGAATTTAAAATAGGAAGTGCCAGTATAAAATTGGCACACATTGTGTCATGGCCTTTTTTTTTAAGACTTAACTTGACAGTCAATATCTAGATACATTGGGCCATTCTTCCTTTGTCATCACTCAAAGAAGTGTTTGGCTGTGTTGAAGGCAAATTTGTTCGGTTAGGTTACAAAGCCAAACAATTGAATGGCTTGGTGCAAGACAGTCGTAAGTGACTATTTTGGGTAATTTTTTTTTCCCTTCAAAAGTGCCTGAATTTTTGCATGTGCTTTTCAATTAAGTAGTAAAAGATTCCCATGTAATTTTTTTGGGTGGTTTGCACTTTGCTTCTGAGAAAAACGAAGTCAAAATATCGAAGGTTGCACAATGAACGCAACAAAGTGGAAAAAGTAGAGCATTTCAGCCAAAAAAAAGGTACAGGAGAATGTTTTTCCGCTTTATTGAAAAGCACGTGCAAAAATTCAGACACTTTTTGAAGGATGTTGTAAATGTTGATATCTGACAAGCATAGTTTTCATGACAGCACTATCCTGTAAGGTTAAGGAAACAACATATTTTTTTAATATGAAGCTTTACATGTCATTCAAGTGAAGTACTGGCTGTCTTGAAAGGACGCAACCATCATATTTTTGATAATCTCTATATATTACTTGAAAACCATAACCACTCTTGTAAAATAGTTTTGTATTTTTTAATTAGTCTTGCACATGTAGGTTTTGTTTGGAATGAAAGACTAGTTGTTGACAGTGGTGTTAACAGTCAAATTTGAGATAACCAGAAACGGATAACTTATAATTATTTATGAGCAGTTATTTTTCTTGCTGAAAAGTACATCATGTAAATAATGTTGTAAATGTTGATGTCTTAAATAGTTCTTTCATAACAACACTTTGTCAATGGAAACAATTACTACTCATGTTGAACAGTTTTCTACCATTGTTAAAGCTAGGTAATTAGAAATTAGATCAAAGGTCTAATTGTCATCAGAGGATGCAACAGACATATTTGAGATAATCAGAGAGAGATATAATTTTATGGGAAGCGTGATATTTGTTTTTTTATCTATTGCACACGTCATTTTGTTTTTGTCTTTGTCAAATTTACACATTGCTATGTCTGAGCCTGTCAAATTATTTTGATATAAATACAATCAATTAAGGCCATATTCGTAATCTTTTAATCCTATTTGTCCTAAACCTGGCAGGGGGAAGGGGGCTTACTTAACAAAATTTAATATGGGGAGGCTCTGCCCTGAGGTCCAACCCCTTACCCTTTCATGTACCATTTTGGCAGAAAAGGTACCCCTTTCAATACCTTTTGTTGAAAAAAGGTACCCCTTTCACATACCTACATAAGAAGTCTTGTTCTCATTTTCATGCACTGCTTAATATATAAACCGATAGATCCATAAGGGGCGTATATTATAATTAAATAATATAATTAAAGGCCCTTTTAAATACCCAAATGACCGATTTCCCTACCCTTTTATATACCTGAAGCCTGAGAAAGGTACCCCTTTAGGGCAAAGCCTCCCTGTATAGGCCATTATATGGAGACCCCCCCCCCCCCACCCCCACCCCTGGGTCTCAAACTAATGGCAACATGGTCATCTTTTCAACATTTTCCTTGCCGAGTTTAAGAGCAAAATTTGTGCCAGGAAACGGTAGTTCATAATTTTAACAATCAAGTTTTGGTCACGTGACCAGCTACGGACTTTCTCATTTTAAGCAAATGGTGTGGGTTTGAAAAACCAAATCACTATTATTTTGTTTAAGAGATGACCCACTAATAGTGTTTTGAAGGCAAAATCATGCAACTTTCATTTTCATAAGTGCAACATCAGTGCAAGTGGCCTATAGTAGAACTCCAACTCTGGGTCAATTTGTTTCTTAGATTCATTAGGATTTTGAATTGCGCATCAAGGAATTGCTTGACACTAAAGATGACACCAAGCATTTCATGCATAAGAGTGACGATTCCTTAAACATCATCCGTTGCTGAAGCACAGGGTTGCTCAGGGGGTAAACCTTTTTCCTGGTACTTCACACTGCACAACTCTCTGCTTTCTAGGTTGGCAACAAGACCAATAACTGCTTCTTGTGAAACTCCGAAATACAATTTCATTAGGCAAACATTCAGAATTTCCTGTTGTAAAATATCAACATTTTGAATTTATAGCTTCTCACTGTATCCCCACTGGAGCAGTAGCTTTAATTTCTTCTGGTTTAGGAGCAATAATTTAGCCCAAAAAGGCCTTGTATATATGCAATTTAAATTTGGATCATTATAATTTTACAACATGAAGTAATGTGCATATTACTGTTTTTTTGCAAGACTCAGTTTATGTTGCTGGTTAATTACATTGTTATCTAACAATTGGAAAATACCTCATTTTCTTTTTCTAAAATGATAAAAATTAATGACGAATCCTCTGAGATATCGGGCGTGCCTGGAGCATTGCCCTCCACAACAACAGGCATAAGTTAGCGACCATATCCGCCTGAAGTGTCACCAACTCCAAGGGCTATAACTCAAGACACGATGGAGAGCGTTGGAGAGCGTTTCTTCCACGCTGTAGATAAAGAGTTAAACAAACAATTCAGACTTTTTTTGCGACTGAAACTAACAGAAATAAAAAGCTTGAGGCTCTAAATAAACGGTCTCAAATTACACCGTAAATAAGCGTTCAAATTAATGTTTCGAGCTTGAAATACACGATACGTCGCTTAATTTTTTGCCTAAAAAATACTTTAGCCAGACAAGTAGCCAGACTAGTAATCTAAGTAAAATAAAAAGCAATATAGCTCGTCATTGATTTAAAAAAGGTATACGAAAACTCACCGAATAACCACGCTTTCGCCGTCATATTGAAAATCTTCCAACCACAATGCAGTGCGATCGTAGTGCGCACACCGCCTGAAAACTAATGATCTAGTTTTGTTATTAACTGAAGACTACTTATACTGAAACTGTTTCCTGTCGCCTGTCGCTTCAGATGGCATGGATGGAGATGGATTGAAACTTGAAAAAAATGCCCAATGTTTTCGAGTTGTGATGCTATGTGTTCCAAAAATCCTCAAGAAACTTATTATCGTTAGATAATTTGGTTTTATCAACTGAGTTGATAATGTGAAATAGCCACCGTAAAGAGATTCAGAAGCTGACGTTTCGAGCGCTAGCCCTTCGTCGGAGCGAATCGAGGAATTGTGGGTTGTGTGTGGTTTATATACAGAAATATGGAGCTACGCTATTGGTTGGTGCCTGGCAACGTGAAAAAACAGAATAAATTAGTTAAATGAAAAACGTTCGTTGATACCGTGAGGATTAAGAGTGCCGATATGAAAAATAAATTTTTGCTCTAGAGTTTTGCGGCTTTCTGTGCTTCCTTGATGTAGGGAGAGGCCGCAGACTGTCGTATGTTGCGTAGAATGATGCGGCAGATTAAAGTGTCTAGCGACCGGTTTAGATGCGTTTTTGTCGTCTTTCTCTACGTCGCGAAGATGTTCTCGAAATCGGTCGCCTAGTCGTCTACCTGTTTCGCCGATATATAACTTTTTGCAAAGGGTGCAAGTTATACAGTAGATGACATTGGCTGAGGTACAGGTAAAATGATCAGTGATGTTATGGATCGCTTGGGTCGTTAGTGCACACGCACCAGAAGCGCTTCGCTTAGAATAGGATTAGATACATAATTCTGGCATAATGGATCGCTTGGGTCGTTAGCCCTCTCTGATGAAATTCATCTGACATCTTCGTCGTACCTATACAGAAAATTTGTTTATGAATAAAACCTCACAGTAATTATTTTAGCACAAAATTGGCCTAAAACAGCAAAATCCTCGTGACACTGCTCCTTCAACCAAAAAGTCGTCTGATTCAGATAAATCTTAGTGTATTTGCTAAAGACAATAAACTCGGTGATAATTTGAGCTATTTTGATATACGGCACTCGTGCACACGCACCAGAAGCGCTTCGCTTAGAATAGGATTAGATACATAATTCTGGCATATTTTTTAGCATAATGTTATAGTCGGAGCAACGAACATAATTCCGGCATAATGGACAATTTTTCAGCGCAAAGTGAATAATTGTAATAAGAAAACAACCTGTAATGCAAAATTTTCACTCCCGATCCAAGCGCTTTTAGTGAGGATTTATCACATTCAAAGGCTTGGTTGCTACTTTTCAAGTGTATCCTAATATCCTGAGTGCTTTTGAGCATTATTTGTTGTTTATTGCTTGTTAGGTTGTAATTGATGCAATAAAATGTTGTGTTTCTTTTGTGTTTATGCAAGTATTTTTGTATGCAGGGATGGAAAGGGGCATTAAATTAATCCAACTACAGAATCAGTCGAGCATAACTTGAAGCTGTTTAGTGTTTTGACGTTGACGCTTAAAAGCATAATGCTCAGACTTTCGAGGATAATGTATCTACCCCTAGCTCAGAAGCACGTCGCCGTGTTAGCTGCCGCTGTCAAAAACGCTTACCTTGCAGAAACAACGAGAATAGGCAAATGAACTTGATGATCGAGAGAGGTTTCTAGGATGACAACATCTCCATTATGGCTTCTTGATATTTACGGGGGTTCCTGTGGATGTTTCGTAATTGATTTCATTTTTTCCGAGAAAAGCAGGAAGCCATACGGCGTTCGGCATTGTGTAAGCTTGTGTACACTTGATCGAACAGCAAAACAATCATTTCGTTTGAAACTAACGCAACATTTACATGACGCATTGACCGTGTAATCTACCTGTATCTGAAATCCTTGAAGTAAACCCTGACAAAAATGTAAATATTTTCAATGATTTAGAGCTTGTACATCCTTGTTGCCTGGTAAGAAGATGTCCCTGTGACGGGTTGGCCATTAAAACTTGCTTTACGGAACATTTGCCCGCGACAAAAAGTAAAATTCAACCCGATAATCGCATTTTTTATGACACGCCCATAGGCACTGTTTCAACATATCGACTAAGCTCTTAATTGAAATATTTAAACGTATAAATCCATGTTTGCAGCGCTAAGGTATCTTGGAACAGTGCAAAAACGCAAATAAAAGTGTTGAAAACGAAACTTTCCCGTCGATGAATCATGGCTTTCACTGTAAAGTGAATCACTGAAGCCGCAAAGATGTGCGTACCGAAACGCGCCTTGTATTATAATTAGAATGACTGACGCTTAACAATGAACAATTGTCTTAATTTCTAGGAAAAGCTGGAAATACGCCTGTGTAAATGTTTAGGGACCGTGACCATTGGAAAAGTGAGGAGAAGGAGGTGAGTAGAAAAGGGGAGGGAGAGTGACTGAAAAAATAATTGCGCCAAGGACAAGTGAACAAAAAGAATTCCTGCAGAGTGGATTGCATTGTCTCGCTTACAAACCATACTCGCCAGCTGAAGAGAACCTTGGCAGCCAATTAATACTACAGCTTTTAATTTGAATTCTTGGTCCTGGTTTTCTCTACAATCAGGAAAACGGGCACTTCTCTCTTTAAGGCTGATAAATATTTGGCGCAGCAAAATCCGCATCAAGCAAGCGCATAGCGTGTTTTGAAAAAAAAAACACCTCGACATACAGAAGTGACTTCACGACTGAAGTGTATACATGAGCCGGATAGACACAGATGTCAGCGCATCCATATGGCGAACACTAACACTTCCTCTAAAAACGACAGCCGCTGAGATCAACTTTGGGCACTGACGTCTCAAGACGAAGACAATCATGGGCTTTTTCAATCTGCTTTAGGACCTTTAGGTTTTTGACAAAGTAAACGACGCATTATCATTCAAGGCTAATCGATACAAAACATGCAAAACATGGGAAACGCACCTAATTGCTTCAATTTAGGCCCTTTGGCGCCATGTTTGTTACTAGACGCCACTCACAGAATCCTAGCTAAAACCTTAATTCACTGCATGGCTAAAGTAAGTTTTATTACAGGGGAAATGAACAAATAAAATTGATATTTCCGTATAAAGATCAAACAAAAAATGCAGCGCGGCCTAATCAGCTAGGCAATAGCCGCTTAAATGTGTCCAATACTTAGTACTAGAGCATCGCACCGGTATCGCGGAGGTCACGGG
>CM042754.1:25392753-25394136 GCA_022496165.2 Catalaphyllia jardinei | reverse complement strand
GCTCAGTTGGTAGAGCATCGCACCGGTATCGCGGAGGTCATGGGTTGGAATCCCGTTGAAGCCCTGAGTTTTTTTCAGGCTTCTTCTTTCCAATTGCTTAAATTGGAAAATTTACTGCGAGGATCATACTTCACTTACATTTTTTATCTTTCTTTAATTATCTCCTAAGCATGCCATTTTATGTACCATATCTGACTATTCAATTACACCGTTTGATATTTCAGTGCACCTCACTAGACAATACCACAGACCAGTGTTCCATTTTAGCTATCGGAAAATGAAACAACAAATAAACACAGAGCCTTAAATTACTTTGGATCATCATGTGCTAAAAATAGATTTCTCAAATGTACCTCACCACTTGGCGAACGACTTCCCTGAGGACGAGTGAAAGCGAAATTACGACAAATTTACGGCATGACAGCTCATATGATTAACTAGGTTGGAAATACCTGGAAAATACTGTTAAAAACATGTGCTTCACAGGCATTCAATCGTGCCTATATGAATTTCAAATAACTACTACAATTTTTAAAGGTTATGACCCTACTTTTTCTAAGAAAAATAAACTGTTTGCTTTTAAATAAACAGTTTCTCAGTGAAGTCTTATTTTTTAAGGACATGAAATCAAGAGTATTTAGCGCTACGTAACTAAGTAGCGGCGAGAACAGTCCAAAGAACTGCAGCCCTCTTAGCAAATCAGTTTCGCTAGGATTCTTCACTCCTTCTAAGTAGATCCTTATGAGAAACATAAAGAGAAAAATGTTTGTTCTGCTTTTCTATACCAATAACTGCTTCAGTTTGATACCAATGTAACGATAAAGTAGACTTCCCCTTTATCAGGTTTATCAGGGCGTATTGCTACTAGAGTAAATGTGCCAAAGATAACGAGGGAAACTTTATTTATCTCGGGTACTTCAGCTGTTTGAGTAAAAAAACGGGGTTTTATGCTCTAATTACTTCTTGGCGTAATGTACTGGTAAAGGTACTTCAGAGCTCAAAATAAACTTCAGACAAACGGCGAGATCATCTTCCACTTAACACACAACAGTGCTCTGGTGGACGTCATATCTAAAATCGGAACTTGAATACTTGCCAGGTATAAAGACAATGAACGAACTGTGAATTAAGGCGATGACCCTTGATTTCTTAGAAAAATAACAAAATGTTTAAGTTTTTCAGTCCTGTGTAGTCAATCAAGGGCAATTCCATAGACTTCATGCGTAGACATAGTTTCTCAGTATAAAACCGAAGAATCATGCAGCTAGCTGTAACTACATAAGTCGAGCGTCGCCAACAACTGCCCTACCCTGTTTACTCCGCTTTCATTTGTGTACATTTCTTTGAATTTTGTACGGTTCAGTGATGTATTTTCCTAACCAA
>CM042754.1:25382753-25387753 GCA_022496165.2 Catalaphyllia jardinei | reverse complement strand
GAATGACCCGTCAGATTAACTGACATTTAAGATTTCTCCTTTGCTTTTTATTTTTTCGCTCATAATTAAGCGTCTGTTGCTCTGTCTCTATGCATAACTTGCTGAAGAAAAAACTGATGAATATTTTGCAAAGTTTAATGAGAACTTTACTGGTTAAAGTTGAACACATATACTTAAATTTGTTTTCAGTATCAACAGAATCTGAAGCACTGGCCCTGCCCTCCAGCAGCTACAAGAAAAATTTTGTCAGCGGAAATACTGAACTTACCCTCTATATAACTCTATCTGTTATTTTGTGCATACTATTACTTGTGGCTGTTGCCATTTTCCCCAAACGAGGAAAACGAAACAAAGAGAAGAACACAAGTAGGTAAGTGAGGATAAGTTCCTAAAGCAATGCAATACAAGACAACTGGCTTTAAGTAATGTGATAAGTAAATTAAACTGAAACAAATTAGGAGACGACATCGACTCCTCAGAGTGACTCCGTCGAGAAACAGACGAAAACAAAACGTTGCTTGCCTATCGTTTGCCAAGAAAAAGAATCGAATAAATAAATTAAATATCTTTATCTTTATTAATTATCTCTCTTGCTCTGAATACTGGGAAAACATGGTGCTTTTCAATTTATTTTTTCAGCCGATTTGAATTAATTTACCAGTGTGATACGTCTGTTAAGTTACATGATATGAACCTGGTAATCAGATGCAACCTACTGTCCCAATAGCTAGCTGAACAATCGACTAGCAGAACAAACGAGGACAAGAGAAAATTGAAAAAAATGAATGAATGAATGAATGAATGATAATTTATACGCGGTTAAAAAAACTCAGTCCAACACAGAAAATTAATTAAAAATTCTCAAAAACTGTTTTACATATTTGCCGTGTGGGATCGAGTACTAATCAGGAAACCATCTATGGGATTAAGGAATGTGCGAATTTCGTCAGGAAATAAACACATAAGAAGGGAAAAAAGAAAAACAGTTGAAAAGGAAAAAAAGAATGAAGAAAATATGATATTAAAGAAATGAAGAAGAAAGGCCTCGAGAAAGTAAGAAAGCGTGTGAAATGCCAAAAATAAAAACTATGAGGAGTTCATCGGCTCGTCTAACAGCATAATACAGGCCTAATTGCATGGTGCAATGGCTACCTTCTAACATTCTTGTCTTCTTTAAACAGGACATCATGGCCAAGACCAGCCAGAATGAGTACTAATCACAAAAATCAGTGGAAACCTCACTCTATGATAAGTCAAACAGTTGTTTTCTTCCTCGCTTTTTCCGGGCGATGTTTTACCAAGAAAGTTTAAATTCAGTTTACTAGGTTATGACAATATGGTATGAGCGACTTTGAAACGCGGAGCTATATAAACCTATTAGTATAATTATTATTGATGTGTTTATGAACGCTCTACTACGCAAGACTACTGTAAATACGCTGCACCATTCGTACCGCAATATCCTCAGTCAATTCAAAGCAAACGATGACATATAATATAGGAAATACCCGGCAAAAAAAAAAACAAACAAACAAAAAACAAAAAAGAAAAACGATATGTATCAGATTTTACGTGAAGGCGATTTAAGATTAACTTGACCGGCAATTGGTAGACTGCCCGATAGGGAAGTAGAAACTAGCCTCGTGAGGTTTTCAATGACTGATGTGCAAGGGTCAAGGTCCACTCTAAAAGCAGTCAAAACCGAAAATGATCAGTCTATAAGTGTCTATTAAATAATACGACCAAAAAAAGTATTGATGAAACAGAGTTATTGAAGGTTGTTTTGGAGGATTTTAAGCCCCATGACAGGTTAATGGGACAATAGAAGTAGCTCTACTCTGGAGCTCGTTAGCAAGATATTTTTTAGGTTTTTTCTTCTTGTTTCTCTAAAAGAGCTTTGGACTTTTCAACACACAGGCAATTCATAGACGCTGGGCTACATTTGGAGATAGTTCCTCTTGTCTCACTTATATATCTTGAAAAAAAAACCGATATTTAAAATTAAGATAATGGCTTTATTGATTGATTTATATCATTGATTGATTGATTGATTGATTGATTGATCGATTGATTGATTGATCGATTGATTGATTGACTGATTGATTGATCGATTGATCGATTGATCGATTGATCGATTGATCGATTGATCGATTGATCGATTGATCGATTGATAGATTGATCGATTGGTCGATTGATTGATTGATTAATTGAGTCACTGATTTTTAGGATAACTCCCTATTCGTTTACGTCACACGAGGATTTCACCTCTGAGGAGGTGGGCGATATTTGATTTATCTCATTATAGTAATGTCTTAATTCCTCTATTTCAAGATAATTAATATCTGCTTCTGATAATCTCTGGTTTGGAACAAAAAAAGAGCACCCCTCTTCAGTCTAAGTTATCCCTTATTTCTCTCTCTTCCTTCAGAACCAAAATAACTGACTCTTTCACTGATCTAATTTAACCGTACTACGACTTGATAGACACGAGTTCACATACTAACGTCTTGAGCTCTGGAAAATATATCATGGTAATCTGCTGGTAATAAGACTTAGTAGAGTATGATTTCAGTGGGTAGTCGGGCGAGTAATTTAAGGTTCCGTTGCGCCAGCAGCCAAGGGCGTATTGAAATTTCAACCAGGGGTTGCTCTCTAATTTGTGTGACACGATGTTCAATTACTAATTTATAATGTGCATTAATCAAACAGTTGGGTAAGGTAATTACGGTATATAAGTACTTGAATTTTGAATAGCTTGCCTCTCGTTCACGGATGCATGGGGTCAATTTAGATGAAGTCAAAAGTTAAATTTCAAACCAACTAAAGCTGAGCTGAACTTGACTCGTAGCGAAGTTTTTTAATATGAAATGAGAGGAAATGAGATGACATATTGTCTAGATTATTAAGTATAGATTCCTAATCTTATTTAAGCCTCAAGGAAAAAACGAAGAAGAAACTTAATTCCTAAAACTCTATCCTGATTATCATGTTTACACGGGGTTTAATAGTTTAGAACTGGGAACTGGTAAAATCGTTAATTATCAGGTGTTTCAACTATAAAAATTAATCGATAGCTTTGAATTTACAGAATTAATAATTAGAATAAATGAAAACTGAGAATTGGCAAAAAATTTAACCTTTTTCTGTTTTTGAGGATTTTTTTTTATTTCAGCATTTGAACATTTTTTCAAAATTTCCAAGTTCTTTCAACTATAAATGTTATCACTGAATTTTATCTTGCTCCAATTTTTCTCTTGTTTGGTCGTCAGTTTGGATGCTAGACCTGCAGACATATTAATTCTGACTGAAATCACTACTGATTTATTGCAGGATCAACAGACTGCCAGTGAAGCAGGATCTGTAATACTAGAAGAATCACCTGTAAGTATGCCAGAATCATCCCTGACTTTAGAACGGCCACCAACATCGGTCACAAACATGCCAGAAGATTGTAGCCAACAAATGACGGCCAAGTGGTTTGCGTTAACAGCAGTCCAATCTGAAGTGAACTTCAAAACTCCTGACTCTATACGCCTCAGGCAGCTCTCTCCCCATTGGCAACATTTCTTCCTCACAGGAGTGAACGAATTCAAGACATTAATATGGCTGAAATCAACACTATTCCCTCTGAAGAACAGAAAAAAACTTGTTATGGAAATAAACGAGGGATGTGTTATTCACAGTGTCAAAACGCCTACACGTAATTCAAAAATTAAACGAGACTTACCTAAGTCGATGTTTGATTGGAATTCTTCCTCATCATCAGTCAGGAACGAAGGAGTTACATGAGAAGCATACGCATGCTTATCAAGTCAGTCTTAAAAGCGAGTGTTTCCAGGAGAAAAAGGAACGAAGGAACGGGAGGGAAAAAACCCAAGGGCCGGGCATGTAACTCCTTCGTTCCTGACTGATGACGAGGAAGAATTCCAATCATACATCGACTTAGGTAAGTCTCGTTTAATTTTTGAATTCTACCTCGACATCAGTCCGAGTCACTACGGAGTTACATGAGATTTGAAAGCCCTGGAAACACGAACAAGTGAATTGAAGTAGCTGTGGTTCGTGTAAAGGAATAACAGCTTTAATGGGTCATAACAAGAATGATAGTTATGAACAATTCATTGCGTTACACATAAAATATAAACTAAGAGTTTTGAGTGGCCCGGAAGTGTTCTAAAATCCTTACCTTAACCTTAAATCTCTCAGTGCCAGGAGGCACACAAGGCCCGGACATCTCTCTTCCATCTGGGTCGGTCTGCGGCTGTCCGGCGTGCTTCACCCCACGTCTGCCAGCCGGCTTGGTTCCGTTCCACCTCCACCATTCGTCGCCACGTCGTTTTCGGGCGGCCTCTTTTTCTTTTCCCTTCTGGTGCCCATCCCAGGGCAACAGCGCAGTCATGTGTCGGTTCTTTTCTCAGCACATGCCCTATCCAGTTCCATCTTCTCCTCCTCACTTCATCACTTATCTTCTCTGCCCCTGCCATCTCGAGAACTGCTTTGTTTGTGACGCGTTGCTGCCATCTAATCTTGAACATCCTCCTCAGGCATCTGGTCTGGAAGACGTCAAGCTTGTTTTCTTCCCCCTTGGTCAGTTTCCAAGTTTCGCATCCATACAGAAGTACTGATAAGACCAGGCTCTTGAAGAGGGAAACCTTGGTCTTTCTTCCAATATCCGTAGCTGTCCATATCTTGGAGAGTCTGTTGAAGGTAGAGCTGGCTAGGCCGATCCTTTTCTTCATGTCCGCTGTGCTTCCACCGTCCTTTGTCACGTTGGCACCCAAGTACATGAAGCTGTCGACTTCTTCCACGTCGCTGTGACTTACGGTCAAGTTGGCGTCGCTCTTGCTGTTGGATTTCAGTATCTTGCACTTCCTCGCATTCAGTTTCAGGCCTACCCGTGCTGCGTTTTCTTCAAGATTTGTCGTTTTTCTTTGAATGTGGTTCATTGTTGATGACAGAAGGGCGATGTCGTCAGCAAAGTCCAGATCCTCCAACATTGT
>CM042754.1:25364993-25379370 GCA_022496165.2 Catalaphyllia jardinei | reverse complement strand
TTAAGCAATTGGAAAGAAGAAGCCTGAAAAAAATCAGGGCTTCAACGAGATTCGAACCCATGACCTCCGCGGATACCGGTGCGATGCTCTACCAACTGAGCTATGAAGCCACACATTGGGAGCGAGGCCAATTTAGTGAGTTCATATCTGCCGTAAAGAGTGAAAATGATGTAAAGTGTATATGCAATAATTCATATTTGAACTGCGGTTATAGATGCAAGTGATTTGTAATTTGTTTAAGTGCCCAGAATGGCTTGTTCCCATGTGGTTTATTACCGCAACCACAGTGGTGTTATCAATCTTTAAGCTGATATGCGCTTCGCGGTGCGAGGTAAAAAGAGCTTTAAGCCCTAGAAAAACTGCTAACAGTTCTAGATAGTTAATGTGGTGGCGTTTTTCGTCCGAAGTCCAAAGGCCACCTGTCGACTGTGGTCCGCACACAGCTCCCCAACCCTCGTTAGAAGCATCCGTCATCAGCTCGCATGATGGCTGACCCCGGGTCATGACATTTTCCGATGTCATCACATTAGCTATCCACCACTCAAGCTCTGTTTTAGCATTCGCCGATAAAGACATGCGCCTGTCAAAATTCCATCGGTTGTTTCGCAGTGCGCAAGTTTTATCGTATTCAATGTGGCGATAGTATAGAGTCCCGTACATGACCCCAGGAAAAGATGAAACAATCTTTCCGAGCACTCGTGCTACCTCCCTTATAGTAGGAGAAACCGTGTTAAGCAGCGATGTGCACGCAATTTTGAGTGCCAAGGCTTTTTCCCGAGTTAATTTAATTGTCATATGAACTGAGTTTAGAACGAAACCCAGAATGACTAGCTGTTGGGAGGGGTTAAATACAGATTTTTCTGGGTGGGTGACGAGTCCCAAGGTATCAATTTGAATTACGGTGCCTATAACATTATGCACACAGGCGTCATAGGTCTTCCCCTGTAAGTACAGGTCGTCTATATAGCCGCTGGAGATATGACCTTTGGGATGTAACTCTGTTTGTGCGGGTTTAAGAAGTTTTGTAAACTTTCTGGGTCCGCATGAGAGGCCATTGGGTAAGCATGTGAACTGATAAAGTTGCTCCCGCCAAATAAATCTTAAGTATTTCCTTTGCGATGAGGCGATGGGCACGGAATAGTATGCGTCTTTAAGATCTATTGACGCCATGAAACAATCTTTCTCAACTAGTTTAATGATAGTGTGGAGAGTGTCCATCTTAAAATGGAGTTTATTGGCATATTGGTTAAGATTCTTAAGGTTAAGAATCATTCTGTGACCACCATCTTTTTTAATGCGCACGAATACATCAGAAATTACTTCCTCAGGACTGTGCCCGGTGGGCTCAATGACGCTTTTGGATAGAAGTTTTTTCACTTCTAGATCGATAATAGCTTCCTCACTGGCAGGCCTCTTACATGTGGGTAGAAATTGTTGTTGGGGAGGTTCATCAAAATCAATTTTCATTCCCATTACAGTGGAAAGAATTTCCTTATCGGAAGTTATTTCCTTCCACGCCCCTAAGGAATGCCCTATGCATCCTGCCGCAAAGGTGTCACAACAAGTGATAAGATATTTCTTTAATTTTGACTCTATAAATGGTAGAAATTTACTCAGCGCTGACTTAATTTTTGCCAGTGGGGCAATTATTTCTTGTCTGTCTCGGTCCTGTCTTGGTAGGATTTCTTTTTCCCCACGGAGCGGTGGCCCCTACCCAAAAAAGACGGCCGTGAGCCACCTTTGTGGTTTTTCTCTGATGCTTTGTTTGACCATGAGTTGTGTCGCCGGTAGCCTTTATTGTGGTCAAAATGTTGGGGTGGGCCGGTGACAGTTTTGCCAAGGCGATTCGTCTCTTTGGCATCACGAATTTGTTTTGCCAGTTCTTCGCCAAATAGAAGATTAGAGGTTGTAGTGGCGTTGTTTGCGCATATCGCGTGAAACTCAGGCCTTAAAGACGGCTTGAGGTGTTCACGCCTCAAGGCAGACAGTTCCGATGCCACATGGCCAACAAGGGCAATGGCGTCAACGCTGTCTGTGAGCATTTCCTTAGTTTCTGCTTGAGATTTCAGTGCCAAAAGCTTGTCACATGTGGATAACAAGGCGAAGGTAGTCTTTTGCAATGATTGTTGCATGTTAGCAAAGCGCAAGTCAGCCCTGCGCTTGAAGGCGTTTAGGGTCGTCCATATCTCTGGGTTTACCCGCGGAATATTTAATCCTTCACAATTTTCTGGTTGCACGTGCTTGGCAAGAATGCTGCTAATTTTTTCAGCGGTCAATTTTTTACCCCAACGCTTAAGAGCGATGTTTGCGAGCTGTTGCTGAATTTTCGGTCCCTTTTTATCGGCATCGTGCAGAGCCGCTTCTAGCTCTTTGAGAAGCGCATCCTCATGATCAGCTTTGTCGCTGACTTGGCTTGAACCCGGTAGGTTATTGCCCTTCAACAGGTCAGTGATTTCATCGTCCGAATTGGACGCGTGTACGCTTAAAGCGTCGTCATCTGTACGCCTTGATTTTCCATGAGGTCTCTCCTCCTCTTCGGGGTCTGACTCTGAGTCAGTATAAGACCTTCGACGCGGCCGTTTCTCGCGCGGGCCCGGTGGGCGCTGGCTCAATACGTTCTCGTTCTCGTTAAGGCGTTCATACATTTTTTCCAATCATGTCCGCCATGTGACCCATATTTTGGCTTAAGCTCACCACCGTCTCTTCTAAAGTGGGTTTAGGACCCGGTGGGTCAGCTGTAGCGCCCGGTGGGCAGATTGGGACCTCAGAGGATGGGTTTAACTCGTTCGCCATTTAAATAAAGGATTTCTGGCGGAAAAGAAAGGTTAGTGGGAAACGAAGAAAGGACAAGTCAAATTACTCACTTTCGGTGAATCCTGTAAAGCACTGTCCAAGAGGTTGGAATCGCTATTAAAACGTGTCGACTGACTCGAAAGCAAACACTGCAATGACTTGATAAGCATGCGCATGCTTCTCATGTAACTCCGTAGTGACTCGGACTGATGTCGAGGTAGAATTATTGATGATGATACCAACAATCGAATTTGTCAAGGGGATCCCGAAATCTCTGGAAAATGATTCCTATTTAGATGTCAACATACGCAACCTGATTGTCATTGACGACCAAATGATTGAAGCTGGAAAAGATAATCGGATCGTGAACATGTTTACAAAAGGATCGCATCACCGAAATCTAAGCGTTATTTACATTGTACAAAATCTGTTCCATCAAGGCAAAGGCAACCGAAGCATCAGCTTAAACAGTCATTACTTGGTCCTTTTCAAGAATCCTCGGGATAAACTGCAAATTTTGACTCTAGCCAAACAAATGTATCCAAGTGAAACTGCTTGGTTTATCAAAGAGTACGAAGAGGCAGTGCGAAGACCATATGGTTATCTTTTCGTAGATCTCAAGCCAACGACTCCAGATAGATGTAGATTGCGAGCAAATGTTTTACCCGGCGAAGAAAGATTCGACAAAGGATTCGAAGAGAATAGAATTTCTCAAGAACTGCTCAAGTACCTCAAACAACAAACTCTGATGGCACCCCCTCCAATTTCGGAGATGCAACGCATTCAGAATAATATGGATAATCTCCTGTATCGTACAAATCTAGGAGAGGACCAAAAAGCGAAGCAGTACATGCAGTTGCAAAACAAGTTTTTAAACTATAAACACCAGCTCAAACCTTTAATACCTGAAGCAACAATATCCACCCAACCCCAAGAGTCAAACCAAATTTCTACGAATGTACTGACAGGCGAAGTACCAACAGCGTCAAACCCCGTTCAAGAACCACCAGAAATCATACCAGCGACTCCAGTTCAAGTACCAACCCAAGTGACAGCCCCGCAAACCTTATCCACCATGGCAACCTCTTCCTCTATCTCATCTCCCACTCTCCCTCCTTCAATTTTGACACCCCCTCCCACAGTCGAATCGTTGTCACCAGTTAGAAAGCGTAAACGCCCCCAGTCTGTCAAATTTGTAAATTACTTGGACTATGAACCGAAGAGAGCCTCATGACGATCTCGACGTTTACACAGGACCTCGCCTTACAAGCACTCGCAATACAATGAAGACGATTGATTTCCTGATACTTTACTCATAAACAGTTTTGTTGAGTTGTAATTTTAGTGTGTATATTATTATTTTGTATTCGCTAATAAAAGTAATATTCAAGAACCGTGTTGTTCAAAAATGTTTATTGTTGCTTGTTGACAATTAATTAGCCCTCCGAACTCTTATTGTTGTCATTTCAATGGTAGAGCTAGCCCCATGGGTTTCTCAGTTGGAGAGTTTGTATGCAAATCTAGGGTTGAAAGTGGAGTTCAGTGCGTGACTAACGGAGCGGAAAACTCGAGCAGTTTAGCTCAGATTTTATTTTTCTTTGTCGCCAGCAAAGCTAAGAGTTCAGATAAAAACTTATCAGATTTCTAGGTTAACTAACTTTAATATCATTTTTTCCCAAAAAATTCCAGTACGTGAAAACTGCTTATTCACCTGATATAAGTTTGAAACCATAACCAAAACGCGTGACATTCTGTTATGGGACAATGGTGAATATTATCATTTAAGTGAAACCCACAGCTCGCTAACGGTTCTACGATCGTTTGCTTTAACTGTTCGTATTTTGGACAGCCCCAAGTTTCTAAATCAAGACAAGGAATTTTCAGTTTGTTTAACAAGTCTTTTTCAACATGTCCCCCTTTGTAGGCTACCACAGTTCTTTTCTCCGTCCTGAATTGACTGTATAATCTCAGTAAGAAATTATCTACTTGATCGTACTCATAAGCCCTCTCTTGGTAACGGGGTTGATAAGTGAGTCCGTGTATGTTATGTTTTGCAAAGTTTTTTCCCATGTCCGGCCAAGCTTCAACCCCATAGTGTTGCAAACACTTTCCACAGTAAGATCTATTTTCTCACGGGCTACATCATGAAAATAGAACCACGCGTCTTCAGTATCCAACATCAGACAAGAGTGCTGTCTTTGATTGGGATGTTGAACAGTGCAGCCATGGCATCGATTGACTTTTTCCTCTTGAACGAGCTTGTCAAAAAACGCAGCATAGGTAAGCTGGAACACATGGCTAATAATGGTGGCTATCTTCTTGCGTTGGCTCTGCTCAACTTCGTCCACGGCTAACAAAGGTTTACATGTGGATTCGACTTGCATGTTTGGAAGCTATCCGCTCAAAAATATTATTTCCTGGCATTTGTGACAAGAATAAAATGCTAAACGGAGAACGCGCTTTTATTTTGAACAGATCATAGACCCTATATAAGCCAATCAAAGTTCACTATTAGCGGGCAAGTCTGGGCAGGTGTATTGTTTTCATTGTACTAGGGCGTTGCTTATTAGTAAACCTATACCGAATTAGTATGCAGGAAGACACTTTACCTAGACACTTACTCGACCGTTATGCATATTAATGATTTTCCTCGACCTAACTCGACACTTACTCGACCGTTATGCATATTAATGATTTTCCTCGACCTAACTCGGCACTTACTCGACAGTAACAAGGCTTAAAAACAACATCATCTACTACTTGCCTCCAGGAATACTCTGTTTACTAGTTAAATAATCCTTCTTGATTTAAGTATATTTTACTTCTCTTCGCCTAGTGACGGTATCTATGCCATCAGTAAAATCTAAAGCCACGCTGGGAGATAGGGCATTCGCCATCACAGCACCGTCGTTGTGGAACTCTCTCCCAAGTGAGCTTCGTTCAATAACATGTGTAAATGGTTTTAAAGCTGATCTTAAGACCTTTCTTTTTAGACATATATATATAGTTAATAGAGATTTTAATAATACTTTCGCTGATTATTTATCGATTAGTTTTTACCTTGTTGTATATATTTTTAGTTTATTGGTCCTTGCCATATTTTAGTTAGGATATTTATTTATTTATTTATTATTTCTCGTATTTACAACTTAAGAATGTGCACCTGATCATAGTCAGGTAAAGGTGCGCACCAGAAATGAATAAATCATTTATTTTATTAATATCATTGCATGCACACAAATATTGACCTGTTCTCGTTCATCAGTAAATAACAGAGAGAGTGTGCTTATCTTATCGGTATTTTGAGGAACAAATTTAAAATACCCGGAATGGAGTATAACATGGTATAAGAATAATTTACATGTAGATATAGTCTAACAATAGCTTATGAAAATTAAACAGTTGCCGAATATTTAATGTTGTTTATATGAGGGATTAGATATTGCTGCGGGAGTCTGCTATAACTGTAAGTCATCAAAACTTCCTTAGTGCATGTAAGGTGTCTCTCCTTTTGTTCAAAATCATTTGTTATCAAATTTAATTATTTCAACCTAATTGCCAAAAAAACTGGAGCATTTTGCCTTCAGACGGTTCCCTACACTGAGAGGTTTCAACCTAAACTATAGAGTCCTCTGATTAGCAAGACTGACTTCCAACATAATGATAGAGTCGGAGCTTTAGATTGGACTACGAGATGGAGGACAAGCACGATTTTAGAATTTCAAACCAGTGACGTCTCCAGAGCCCTCACTCTTCATGTGGCTTTTAGGCAGAAAGGGTTGCTCATGGGATGAAATGGGTATGTGTTGTGATAATGTGAAGCCTGAAGCTAGACTTAATGATTCAAAAGTCGTTTTCTGTATTCCGTCGTTTATCACTCCAAATGGCTACTAATAGGTTTACACTTTTATCAAAATGTTAACGTGACTCCAGAGCTATAAAAACCAAAATGTCCAGTTTTTGGTTTTGGTACAGAGTGCCTTTCCGATCCTAAATTTCCATGACATATTTCAACCAGAACAAGAAAATTTATCTGCAAAGAAGCCATTAAAACTGATCCATTTTATCATTTATATGATCAAGCTGGTTGGCGCGATGCACTGATGACTTGTTTCCAAGTGATGGCAGGCATCCAGTAACTATTTTATTGAATTTTCTCTGTTCCGCAAGTACAGCGTAATCCTTCAGAAACACTCCACACGGCTTCTTGTCAAACCTGACTTCTCTCTGTGGCAGGTTCTGTTAAACACGGCAGTGAAATGAAGTTTATGAGAGCAATTTTAATTGCACTGGCTTTGATTTCAGTTGTAATTGTTGGCATGATTCTTAACACCAAAGGAACCATTCAAGACATGATCAGATTTAGTGAGAACACTGACTTATATTCTTCAACTCAATTTCTAGTCTACAACTCGAAGTATTTCGATAATACAGCAACAACGAGAAGTTCAACTCAAAAGCCATTCATTTATCTCACGGAAACCGAGCAATGCCTTCCTCGTAACTTGGCTTCTTCTTCTCAGATTGGCGATCCAGAGACTTGTAACTGTGATGTCATTGTGCTAAGTTTCCGAGCCAAGTGCCAAGATAACAACCAATCACACATCATTTATTTGTTTGATCCGAACACCCTCTTTGCATCAGGACGAAATGTGCTCTTTTTTGCTGCGTTAGATAGAAGACCAGGCTATCATTATTACATATTTATAAACGACGACACCATCCTCATGTACAATGAGTTTACACCCGCCAACATGACTAAGATGTCGCCGTTCCGAGCTGTGGAAAACTGGCTGCTAGATTACGAGCCAGCCGTGGGTGTGTTGGATTACAAGGTCCACCATGGCGCAAGAACTGTCATAAGGAAAAGGAGAGATTTATGCGGTATAAATGAAACATCTCTAGTTCTTCCTACTGTGTTTTTCGACGCCATCTTTAACGATTTCCACCATAAAGCTGTTGAACATGTTCTTCCTTATCCAACACAATATGAACGCGGGTGCATGTTTTGCTGTAACAGAGACACTATGATAGCTGTGGAAGTCAAATTTGGCGGCCAAGCACTCCTGTTTGCTCCTGTAACAGCTGGCAATCCCAAGCATCGAAAGTATGATAGGTCTACCACAAATAAGACGGCCATATCGCGTGAATTTATAGCGAGGATCAAGCAGGAGGCGCCACGAATACTGAGAAATCACCTCATATTCGACATGTTACACGAAGCTCCAAAGCGGTATCTTAACAGGGAGTCACCCTCCTTTTGTGTCAATGTAACTCGACACCAGCCTATTGTTCCATTCAGGCACTTGCTGAATGATGTTTGATTCCTTCTGTCAAAGAACTCAAGTTGAAACGTACCCTTTTTGCCGGTATTGAAATATTCTTGCTGACGATAATATGATTGAAAAAGTCCCCAAGTTTCTGTTACAACACTATTCTGTTAAATTCTGTCACCTTTATTTTATGCGCGTGAACGGGTGTAAATTTTAGTGTATTTTTGTGCGTAATAATGTGGATGGCACCCTCCTGAGGGAAAAGTGTTTTCTGCAAACCTCACACCACTCAAGTTAAAATCTTTTTACTAAAAATGAAAAATACAAGTTACCGAGCGAATAGTGGCATTAATTCATCAATGTTTATGCATGTTTGGATACCCCGCGCTAAGAACTGAAATAAAATTAGATGGCAATGCAAACAAAAAGAAAAGTGATGAAATGAAAAAATACCGTGTGGAAGTGACTGCAAGCAGGTAGGATTTTTCAATGCTCCTTTAATGTAAAGTCACATCGATCTTTAATTTAATTAATTCCTCTCATTTTGTTACTTCTCTCGTCGAACTTTCGGCTGATCACTGCCGGTAAAAATTATCCAAACTTTTGGCTAATATTTACGTACGCCAAGATAATAATAGTTCTCGCTTGGTAGCGCAATTTAACCGAGGGCTCTAAGTCCTACCTACGGCATTTCTAAACGATTCAAATATGTGTATCTTATAAAGTAGTGAGTTTCACCGAGTCGTTTTCGAATTCTATGCACTTAAGTTGAAGGAGGTCTTACAAGGTTGTATCCGGCGTTACTGTGGTAACCTATTTTATTCCATAAAAAGTGACCACAACTTGTTCAGCATTGATTGGGTCGTGATTTATGTGATACCAATAAATTGCAGCATCATCTGATAACGACTGCTAGTTTTGATCGTCAAAATTTAACTGTTGGAGAGCACTGGGAAATGTTTCAGCCATCTTAATTACAATGAAAAGTTAAAAATAAATAGATGACCCCCAAGACTCTGAAAGTAAAATTCAAACGATCAATGCGTCGTATATAGTGACGCTAGAAGTTTTCAATTTAAAATATTTTGTGTTTTCAGTCTTAGTTTTAGGCAGGCAAACAGAACAAGAATAAAAGGTTCGCTTTCCACGCTTAAACTTCTCTGTCCTTACCTTTTATTTTGTCATATGAACACACACTACACAAAATGTTTATTTGGGGTTAGTTTTCCTCTCTGACTTGCATTTACAAGCAGGCTGCCGAACATTTCATTCGTCCTTCATCTTCGTTTCATCCTGGGGTGCTTCTTCTTACCTATTATTTTACACTAAAAAGTAATCTTAGTCTCTGAAAACAACAAGATTATTGGGAACCAAACTTAACGGTCTCCCTCGGTACAAGTAACTAAATGTACAATACAAATGCCAAAAAATTGAGAGCATATATATTTTTAGTGGCCAATTCAAAAATACTCCAAATCGAGTATAACAATGATTAAAAAATATTGGAAATAAACTTAGTGCAATTGTGTAAATTAAATGGTTACCGAACAGTTACTGTTGCTCAGCAGGATCGATTTGTTTCGATACATTAGGCTTATTCGATACCACGACATGAGTCCAATCTTTGCTGCCTACAACAGCCCGCAAACTTATAAATTGCAAAAAAAATATAACTGCCCATGCTTGTTGTGCAACATCACTTGTTATCGAATTTTGGCAGTAGTTATTTAACCTAAGCCAGGCCCGAATTGCCTAAAATTTGTAGCATTACGCTTACAGACAATTTCCTTCTCTGAGATATTTCACACTCACACCGATCCTGATGGTCAAGCAACTACTGACTTTAAAAAAAATAGCGGAGCTCCGGTAGCCAGATGGGATGCGAAGTGGAGCATTATTTTCATAAGGAACCCAGGAATTGCAATTGCTTTTCTCAACTTTTATCCAAGTCTCTTTTGGGAATTGAGAGAAAAGCAAAACTTGAAAAATTTACAGTTTTGACCCGCAAGCCTCGGAGCCGTGTTGGAATATTGATATACCAAACTTGGACTATTTTTCCTACAGTTTGCAGTCATGCAGAAAAATTGTGCTGAAGATTTTCTGCAGTCCCCTTATTTGACAAAATAAGGACATTGCAGTTTTCTCACGTCAGCTCCTATTAGCTCGCTTTTGCGTTATGTATGTCGTCACAATGAAGTGGGAACTTCCCATTGGCTGCAAGTGGGTGATGTCACTGGTTAATGGTGCATTGCAAAAGTAGCTATATAATTTGTACTTGGCGCCAATTCTCTCATGATAGATACAACATGATGACTTACTGTACTTCTTTCACATTAAGACTGGACACTGTGAGTGCCTGCAATATCGATTTGTAGCGATTGTTGTCGGTTTCAGTGTTTATCAGTGTGTCTGAAGCGATGTCGCGCTTGTGCTGCGCACGATTTACTCTGAATCGAATTGTAGAGAACTGGGAAATCGTTTTTCGGCGGCTTCCAGCATCGACATAGTATTGGTTTGATTTCCAGCTGTTACACGCAGGTATCGGAACTGGAGTGATTGTAGTATTTATTCATTGTATGATAAATTTGAGCTCACAAACACATCGAAACTCAATACAGAAGCTTATAATAGGTATTGAAAAGTGAAGATCTTTAATTTCGCTACCGTTAAGATCTTATATACCATCACAGGCGTCCCAAACTCACGATTCAAGGAATCGATCAAATATTATGATTTATGTACGCGTATCGAGTGAGACGTGACTGACTTAAGTGCGCGGTGTTGTGTTACACATTGGGCCGTTGAGAATTTGAGCGCTCTACAAGGCATTGTATGAAATTTTTAATAGCGAAGGATAAAATCGCGCTGCGCTGCTCGATTTTTCCCTCCAACGCAAAGAAGGATAGTCCATTGGTCTCCTTTCCCGGTCGGCTTGGAAAAATCTTACAACTTTCCGCTTTAATTCGAACGATTTTTGCTTCACTGCTGGAGGTTTCAACTTTCCGGCGTATCGTGTGACCATCCAATGAACTACGGCACAGTTTGAAATCAACATTAGCGACCGCTCCTGCGTGACAAATGCCGCTTACCGGACGGGTGCACAGTTTGAGGAGAGGGTTGTATTTTAACGGAAATTTTTTGACTGTGCCCCCGTCCGTTAAGTGGCATTTGTCATGCAGGAGCGGTCGCTAATGTTGGGAGTACTTAAGTTTGCTTTTTTTTTCGCTTATTTTCTGTCTTCCTTTGCTTTTACGCATTCGTAGGTTAACATTGTTTAACTGTTTTGTATCTTAAATTGCTAATTTACACTTCAGAGTTAATTCTCTGTTTCATCATTTGTGTTCATAGTGCTACGCGGCACAACATTCATATGTACCCTTACTTTCTCTTCGCCGCGATTTAGCACCTAAATCGAACCGACTTTCTCTGTCCGACCTCGTAGCTCAGTCGGCAGAGTAACGGTAGATCTAATTCGGAGGTCGTGGGTTCGATTCCCACCGAGGTCAAAAGATTTTTTCTTTACCTCGTGTGTTTCCCTGATTCCCTTTACTAGGGCTAACGCCCAGTGGGTTCTTCACGGGTTAAATTAGGACTTAAATTTACACTTCAGAGTTAATTCTCTGTTTCATTACTTTGGATTACTTTGGTTAAAACTGCTCTCTCGTAAATTCTGATTTGTGATTTGCTGTGATGATGTTTCTTTTGGCTGCAGGTATAATCTTATGCTGGAGTGTTGGCACGAGGAGCCATCTAAGAGACCAGCATTTGGCTCGATCGCCTCTTGGGCAGAAACTGTTGCGCAGGACTACTGACACCATGAAAAATACCACCTTGTACCATGACGTTATGCAGATTTTGAACTGTAACGTGTCATATTGAATTTGCTTTGTCACGGATGGGAAAAAATCTTATCCTAGGATTTTCAAGTTTGCATCTGTAACATAATATCTGTATCAGAGTTTTTCAGACGTTACTGTTTATCAAACCTTTAAATATATATATATACCACCACGAAACACGCTCGACAATGTGTTTCAACTGGCAATGCAACAATGTTGCGAGACAAATTGAAGAAAAATGATGCCCGCATTACTGGACCTTGTGAAAAATATATGTTATAGAATATCTAAGCTTTCTGTGCTAAGTAAGTTATAGGACGTATGTATAAGCTTCATTTTTTGTGAGCGACATGATCTTTTGTTACAAAAGAACGTAAGGATTTCCAATGCTGTTTTTATAGCTTTTTCTTATGTCCAACGTTTAATAAAGTTTTGACTAGAATGTCTTGATAAAAGTGAACATCTTTTTAAATGTGCAACAGTTTTAGTGTAGAATGAATTCTTCTTATGTTAATTTTACCGTAAGATTGATTTGACGCCTTAAAACTCTTGGTTTTAAAGAAAGTTTGCCGTTGCTTATTATTTATTAGCTGGTTTAAGTGATTTATTCTGCTTTATGGTCTCAGTGCTGCATTCTCGCATTTCCCGAGCTTTACAGATACGCCGTTTGCGCCTGGCGTCCGTTTCCGAAAGTTGAAAGGGTAATATCAGTTCATTTTCGAATCCCGCGCTATCATTGCTACAGGAGGCATCCTAATTCATTATATCAGCGATTGCTTCGTCAGTTTGATTATCTGATTCTCGTTCAAAGCAAAGAGGAGGCAGATCCTATAATTCCAACTCCACAAGCCATGAGAAACACAGCAATGTAGTTCCCAAATTTGTCAGCCATTAGAGTGGTCTCTGCGCATGCCTGGCGTACGTTTCGGTGCCCGCACGGATTGAGACAGTGAACAGCTTTGTTGTTCACATGGTCATGGTCATGTTCTGTTATTTTTACTCGGACGAAGTTCCACAGATTTGTACCCACTCGGTATAGAGGATCTTTTTAAATCACTTGATTTCGCTTGCATTGGTTAAAAGAGACATGCACTGTTTTGGTCGCACTACAGTACTGGAATCGTGGTAAATGGTTACCTTTCCGCACTGTAAACATAATAGCTTACGATAAGGCTCACATCTGAGAAGAACAGCTGGAGCCGCCGTAACCTCTAGCGCCGGTTGGACCTGTGAGGCAGCGAAACGACAAAGCGCCGGTTCACCAGACTCTTGCTCGTCCCAGTCCTCTCACGTTTCTTCAATTGCCTATTGGCTCAGCTGGAAATACTTTGATGATGCGCTTTGCCAACAAGGACTTTTGTTGAACCGCAAGATATATCAGTACGCATGATAACACAAAAACGGAACCCTAGCTGTACACCTCCAGGATCTCTTTCACTGCAATCGGTGTTTGTCCCAAGCACCTCCATGTTTGTCTATAAATGCCCTCGCTTTTTTTCCCAGCAGGTATAATTCATGCTCCCGAACTCAGAGAGAAAAGAAATGAGGAGCCACACGAACTATAGGATCGATAAAGAAGACATCTATGGGATTCGCACCCGCGAACACCGGATAAGATCACCAAAAAAAAAAACAAGAACCACAACTATCCTTTTTATTTGTTCTCTCTCTTGGATCTACATATGAGAAAAATATATTGTTTCTAGGTGTGCAGATCGGGAGAGCACAGCAACTTAGAAATAGCAAAATGTACCCGTGCTGTATCTGACTGGGCCATGCGACGAGAAACAAAAAATGCATTTTCAAATGAATTTTGACATTGCTCTAACGATTGAGTAACGAGGCCAGACGAGAGCAGGTCCTGGGTAGTTATGGTAATAATTCATAGCAAGAAGGATATTAGGGTTACTTCAAGAAATGCCGTTTTGAATAAGGTAACATTGATATTAGAAGCTGTAAAGTAGCCTGGCAAACAAGTCTCGCACATTAGACAATCTGTACACATCATCATCATCATCAAAACTGAGAACTAAGAAATACCCCAATTAGTTGGGACACTTACAATTATACATCATCATTAATTTGTTCATTCAGAGTTGAGTTACAGCTTTATGAACTCCACATACACTACGCCCCCAACAGCCTCGGTAAAATGTCTTAACCGGAGCTAGCCTCAATATTAGGTGCTGCGTACAAATATCAGCTGAAAAAACTGAGAAAAGCTTATCAAATTGTGAAACAGAAGAGTAAGGCACCGACCTGTCCGTCATTAAATAATGTCAAGGAAGCAATGGAACCCTTGATGGCTAAGCCCAGCTTACTGAGGGAATGTTCATGGAACTGTTGATTGAAGGAAGATTTAGAGCAGATTTGGCTTTAAGAAGTTTTTCCTCCGATCAGAATTAAAAGGCTTTATGCTTCCCGTGGGGCTGAGATAAGGACTTACTTGCAATTGTTATCTCATCAGTTTAC
>CM042754.1:25327622-25347622 GCA_022496165.2 Catalaphyllia jardinei | reverse complement strand
ATTGGTTAATAAAGAATGTGCCACAATGCAAACTGTGCTTTAAGGGTGTGATCAACTATTTCAAATGCGATAGAATATGGAATACATGTCAAAATCGCTAATCAGGGCCCTGTTTCTCGAAAGCCCTGGAAACATTTCGAGCCAGTAAATCCATTTTCAGTCATCTGTATCTAAAAGGAGGGGGAGGAGTGTACACGCCTAAAACTTCTTGTGTGAAGAGAACGTTTGTTATATGAATAAAACAGCTCTAAATCTGTAATCGCCAGGTTTGAGATTTTGCTATGGCTGCCTGGGCTCGAAACGAGAAACGGGCTCCAGGAACTGAGATCGAAACCGTGGGGCAATGTTGCTACTGTGGATTTTACAGTTATATTAGGTTAACAGTAGTCTCAGGAAAAGGATAACTGATAGCTGGTGTAATCGCGTTTATTTAAAATACATCCACTACTTTCTTCTTTTCCTGCTAATTTCCGACTCCATATTCCAGGATTCCTGATTTCCGGCCAGCCAGTGGGTTTAAATTTCGGCTTTCTTTCTTTTTTTTTCCTCGTTCAGTCACAAATCGCCATCTGGTCTCTACAGCGCATGCGTCAGTAATGCAGCGTGCGACACAAGGAATAGCAGTTGTCGTCGTGAAAAAGCTAGTAGGTCGAATTCCATGATTTCTAGGGCGATGAAATCACATAGAAACGAACACACCGTTCGCGGTAGACCAACACTAAAGGTCGTTAAAAGTTTTCGGAAAGGGTTGGTCTGCAAGGCTTACGAGAGATCAACAATTTACGAGCGAACGTTTGGAGTGAATTCATCAAGAATCATGTTTAATATGCCAAAGGAGCTAGCCATCAACCGGGGCTATCGACTCTTCACCTTTATAAAAAGCATCTTCAGAAGCGTCATCGTTAGAGAGTATGTTTCTGTTGTTTACGAATGTATGTGTTCGAGTACACCTAAGTAAAACGCACTGAGAAACTTCGTAACGTGTAATTAAGTTAAAATCTCGAACTAAACGATATACTCTCGTTATTTTCTTGTAACATAGGTATGTGTCTTCTCAAGAATGAAACCCATGTAGCGAATTATTGTACATTTAAGATAAAAGAAACTAATGGATGAGTTGACCCCAGCAAAACAACTCTTGGATTGTGCTGTAACGCAATCCTGAAGCAATTAAAAAAAATTTTCGAAAACCATTTAGTGAATAAAGTCAATAAATTTTGATGTTATAGGAGAGTAATAAAGATTACACTTCTCTAATTTTTAAATCTGCGTCTTCCCAAACCTGAGATGTTCCTCGAATTATTTTGTTTACAGAGCCCAGGGTGGCTCTGTGTCACGCATCGCTATAACTCTGAAATGCAAAATGTCTCTCTCGTTTGAGAATTGAAAAACAACAAACAACAACAACGGCAAAGGCTAAAGAAAATAGACTGAAACGTTCATAGGCTGATGTAACAATCTTGACTCATTTTACGTGCTAAAGGTCTGTGTAAGAGTAATAAGCTATTAATCGATTCCAAGAAATGCAATCGAAGGCAGAATAGCTTGAGCACATCGACTCGATTGAATTTGGCACGACTTCAAATGCAGAACATTTAAGCTCAATTGCAATATAGCTAGTGCTTCTCAGTATAAGGACTGCCTGGGTACACGCAGCAAGGCGTCTAGTTGTCATTGTCATGCTGGAAATCAGCCAACGCTGACATCGTACAAAGGGACCCGACGTCAACAACGTTATTTATTTTTGCCTTAGGTGATGCTTGTCTTTCTCGGGAAAATAGGATGTTTTGAGTTATGCCAGATGACTAACCATGCCACTTTCGCCGAAAGCAACATTATTCTGACATTTCGGGGAACTCTGACCGAAAGAAACGTTCTTGGTCTGAAGCAAAAAAACTATATTTCTCAGCTGAGATTCAACTCTACGCCTTATAAATAATAACGTGCTTCATTTCTTCAACAGGCCCTCTTGAAGAAGCATAAATTAAGTCAGACCATAGATAAACAAGACGAACACAATCCATGCTAGCTGATACCACTTGATGGCCTTCTCTCCCAATTATTCGATCGCCTCGATGGTTACACGTTCTCAACCGTCGTTGTATTTAATATTGTCCCCGTGAATTATTCGAACCTCAGGCTTTTGCTTTAGCTTCAGCCTACGTGGTAACTCGAGAATTTCAACAGGAATCTTGCTTGTTATTTTCAGTTTCGATTCACCCCTTCAGTCCAAGGAAATAACATATAACCCCGAAAAATATATTCCACTTACATACTCTCTGCCCCTCAGTAGACCAAACAACATTTCGTGTGTCTCCAGACAATTTTTAGGACCTTTGGTTGATTCTCCCTTGGGATTTTATTAGTTTCTACCGTTGTCGCGGGAATCCATATACTTCCGGGTTTGTCTCATTTTCCTTTACTTTTGACGTAAAAATGCATTCTCTAGGCTATGAGGGAAAATAAATGAATAACAGAAACGAACCCAATATCAAGCAGAATGTAACGTTGTTAAACTTACCTGCCACGCAGAAAGTCACAACAAGATAGAGCAAAAAATTCGACGGTTTGCCTCTGAACTGTGATTCATATCTCCTCATTTTTGTTTTCATAAACGTAGACGAGTACTTCTGATGATTTATAAACGGCAGAGCTCCGTTGAGTTACTTGCATATATCCCTTTGCGACAAATCCTGAACATGTAGCATGCAGCTTTCCAGACGCGGTCTGTGATTGAAGAACGAAACAATAGATGATACAACAGAAACAATGCCCCTAGCCCTGATAACAAAGGAAGCTACAGGTCATACTGACGAATGCAAATAGAGGTCTGGAAGAGCTACAGGATTACTGCAAATTTTCTATTCGGTGGACTATATGTTTTAGCGTTTAAAACGTCAGCTGAGAGTCGATCCTATCGCTACCGGAATATTGCTTCCATTATATGATTTATTCAAACTGAGGGTACATAGTTGTAACATGATGATATAACTTGCTAGTATTTCAGTAAGTCAGACATTACCCTTGCGACGAAATCCTCCCGCCATTTGTTTTAGACGAATCCTGTTACATGCCTACAATTCCCAATTGAAATAATGTTTTCAGTCTTTTCAGTGCAGCACAAGTACACGTGCGAAACATGCGACCCCTTGAAAACAATTTGGGTATATAGCACGGTACGTATATATTATTATTTTTTCAGTATGAGCATGGCACTAAACTAATAACTCCTTAGCATGCCATTTTATCCATCATATCAGACTATTGAATTGCACCGTATGATATTCCACAGACTGCACCTCACCTCACTACCAACCAGCTATATAAAGTTGAAAGCTGCATCCACGGGACCTGATACAGTAGTTGTACCAGACAACATTCCCAGATCTCGATCAGTTCCCAATTTAGCTAGTGGAAATGAAACTGCAAATAAACACTACAGAGTAAACCTTATTGGACCATCATGAGCTAAAAATAGATTTCTCAGATCTACCTTACCATTTGGCCAATGCACGGCTTCCCTGAGGACGAGTTGAAGCGAATTTACGACGAATTTCCATGAGTAGCAAATTAGATTGAAAATACTTAGAAAATACTAACTAAAACATGTGCTGCATAAACATATTCATGTTAAGTGTCTGACTGAGTGTAAGTATTGAAATGCCTCCAGCTATGTTGTCTTACATGCATAATTTTCTCATGCAAAAAGTAACTTTTTTTTTCGTCGCTGAGTGAATTGGTAAACTACAATGTTCATGTGAAAATATTGGTATTTCTAGAGCCCAATATTAATTTGACATAATTACTTTAATCGATGTTTCATGTCGAGACTCGGTTTATTGATACACTGCATTCAAACTGAAACCTGATTAGAGCCAACTAGGTAGTACGTAGACATTTCTCAAAGGTTATGACCCTACGTTTTCTAAGAAAAGTAAACTGTTTTCTTTGAAATAAACAGTTTTTTAGTGAAAATATTTTTTTTTAAGGACATGAAATCAAAAGTAATTTGATGAATAACATCTGTATGACCAAGAAATAAGCGCCACTTAAGCGAGTGGCGACAAGAACATTTCAACGAACTTAATAAACTGTTTTTGTTATTCAAATCAGTTTTGCTGGGATTATTCAACGACTTATGTCATGTTCATTAGGGCGTATTGCTCAGACAGTCCCAAAGATAACAAAGGGAACTTATGTGATCTTGGATACTTTTGTTTGAACAAAATTCTTGATGCTATATACTGGTGAAGATACTGTGGCCAGGGACTCAAAATAGACTTCAGACAAGAGAAATCATCTTCATCTTAAGACGAAATAGAGCATTTGTAGACGTTTTATTTAAAACCGAAACTTGAATACTTTCCAAGCATAAAGACAATTGAACCAAGTACTGTGAAAGAACTGAAACAAGGTTATGACCCCAGATTTCCTAGAAAAGCAAAAGTTTGCGTTCAACAAAGTTAGATCTTTTCCTTTAGATTTAGCCAGTCAAGGCATTTTGATAGACTTTGACGTAGTCATAGCTTATCTTTTGCCGAGCCTGTCAGAATATAACCGAGTGAGTGAATGCCGCCAACTTCCAGAAACTGTTCTTTTACTCAGTTTCGTTTGTATACGTCTCTTTGAGGTTTGTTTACAGTTCAGTGATGCATTTTCATAATCAACATCAATGCAAGATATGATTCTCCTGTAATGATCCATACCAATATTCTTTCTGTCGCTTCAAGTTGTTTGAGAAGGTCATATTTTACTCAATAGCGACTGGAGCTCAGGAAGCCATCAATTCATGGGTTACGTTCCATTGTGGCAGTGGAAATGAGCTCCTGGCCAAAAGGAGCTTTATCGATTTGCCTTCTTCTTGCAACAAACGTGTTATGGAGTTCAGGTAAGAGTAATTATCATCAATAAACTTCACTGAGTTGTAGAATCGGAGATCCGGACATGTACCGCTTCTCATACTATAGAAAGTATACCATACTTCAAGCGAACTCATTCAACGGAATAAAAATACGATCCCTTGCTACTCATTAATGGACGGAATTTATGGGTTATGGCTTCCGGCTTTCATTATCCGTCTTCCCGTTAATTCAACACACTTCACATTCTTAGACAGAAAAATAGAAAATTATCTAAAACTCTTACTACATGCAATGAACGCAATCATTGATCTATCACAAGACTATCGAAAATCTTTAATGATTAAGTCAATTCTGTGTTAGGTCCTCATTCCTTTACTTAAGATTTGTAGTCGTAATCCCCATCGTCATCGTCCACATTATCGTCGTCGTCGTTATCGTTAGGGAGCTTAAGCAAACCACGATGACGACGGCAGCGAGAACGTCACCAAACATAGGTTTTTACTGATTAATCAGCCCCCGGTAATTTTGCTAAGCGACAGTCACTAATATAACTTAATCACGCAGTGCTCAAACAAAAGATTTTGCCCGTCTCGCCTCTCATCCAGTGCGAGGCTGGCCGGGCAAAAACAAAGCTTTTTGTTCTCCTGGGACTCAAAATGGCCGCTGTGTGACCCAGGTTTGGCCCCTGGTTTTCTAGGAAAGCTAACCGTGCATTCCGTTCTTGAAAACCCTTTATAAAGCATCATTCAGGTTCGTAATTAGCATTTTTTTCGGCTGTTCGCTGTACAGTACAATACAGCTACTGGGTTCTGTATTATTTGGAAAATCTGAGTGAAAATCTGAGAAAATCTTTTTTTGCACTGATTTATCCATGCAATCGTCTCGCTAAGTTGACAAGGCTGATAATTGATACCAGGTTATCAATCAATTCACAAACTAATGACGCTGTCATTAGTGGTTTTAGAGTGCCATCATTACATCAAGTTAACCGCGTAGAACTCAAGTCAACAAAACGTTAACGTCTGGTCATGGTACCGAACTCTAGTTTCACCATGGTCTTTGTTCTTGCTCTGCGCAGTAACTTTCCAGGATCAATATTTACTGCAGGTTCGAATTCCCATGCATGGATAACTGACGTGCACGAGAGTGGATTCAAGCATGTGCATAAGCTATGCTTGCACTAAGCTTTTCTCTCACTGAAAACACCGGTCTATCATAATTAATGCCATTTTAATTTATGACAATGAATGTGGCGCACTTCACAGTAACTCTGAATATTGTGTAGCTTCTGTAGTTTGATTGTCCTCTCCATTTGTCCAGATGTTCTGTGTGTCTTTCTTCAACTTCCTTATGATGATGCATACCCTTGTTGTGATTGCTTTCACTTTGTCTTCAGGGAAAGTCTCCTGACCACTAGATCACTGCATGCACCACGTGTTTTCCTGGAACAAAACTAGCTTTGTGATTTATCAGGCCGTAGCCGTCGTACGCTACTGTACTTCCGGCTAAAATGTATAGCTGTTTTGTTGCAAAACGTCTCGTGATGCCAATAGTTCTTAACATTTGGGCCAAAAAAAAATTAAAGCGTTGAATCCGTTACATTATAGTTAATAGAGGGGACTGGTTAGGAAGCCCGGCAAGCATCAAAGGAACAAATAAAGATGCCAAGATTTATGTTGGAGGGTCAACGACCCTGCACAATCTCTTGTTTTACGCTCATACACTATGCATGAGTTACGTAACCAACACGTTTCTATTCGTTAGTTCCTCAATTCGGAGTAAACAACTATTGTGTTTTGTGCAGGGTCAAAGCCTAAAAACAGAACAATAACATACAACAAAGACCTTTGACGAGTTTCATAACCATACCCCTCTATGAACTATGATTACATCGATGTCAAGCCGACTCGTTTCGTTCTCGACATGCGTCAGAAATTCGAAGCCGTTCCCCGTGACGTGAATCCGTTCTCCGAACCCGTCAGACTTGTAGTCAGAGAGATAGAAATAAATCGAAGGGAAAAACCTGCTCCATTCGCAACAGACAGTATGGAACCTGAACTCGGTTAGTAAGAGGGATTGAAAAAATTGATTGACAGAGATTGGTTGCATCAAAGAAGGATTGGTAGAACTTTTTAAAGATTGGACGCCGAGTATATTAATCAAGTTCATCAGTTGACCTGAGCAGTGAATTTTACTTGCTGAAAGCCATAATTGGCTGTATAAACCCTGTTTATTAGCCAATTGATGACTGCGTGAAGTGACATTTTTTATAGTTCACACCTCATAAGCTAGTCATATCTCGACGTCTAAGTAAAACAAGCAACATGACTTCCATAGGCTTGAAGGCAAGCAAACACGTACAATTGTTCCTCTTTCAGGTTACCCTCGACCTGCCCTAAAACTTCATTCTTTTGTGTTAAACCATCACTTTCTCCTCATCAGACCTCCTTAGACGCTATGCACAACTTTAAGTTGCAAATCAGTTTCTACTGTTATTGACATTTTTGCGAAAGTTTCCATATAATTCGACTTCCTCAATTGTCTAATATATAGATTTAGGCCAGCCTAAAAGCGTAGCTCCTTGGCCGGGTCGTTCAGTGCCCGATTGGGCTAACCCAGGAAAAGGTAAAATGTTGACTTGAGTTTTGTAACTTTGCGGTGAGGTTTTCTGTTTACTGTTTGACTTTCTGTTTTGAGTTTTATAATGGCCATGTACTCAAAACAAAGTAGCAAAAAAAAATTGTATAGAAGAAAAAGTTATAATTCGAATAAATTTTAATCCTGAGCTAGCGTTAACAGCCTTCCGAACAATCCTGCCCTGTTTTCAACAAGTTAACCTGACATGAGCCCGCAATCCAATCGAAAACCGACACATGGTCAGAGGTCAAAGCGTGACCTCGATGAGCTGTACACTTGAGCCCACGATATGGTCACGTGATACTGGTCAGCAGATACCTTATTTTGACAGGTGCCAATTGATCATAACATGGATGTCTAATATCAGAGAAGAACAGGGTCAACCAAGGCGGCATGTCTCTGTCAACCTATTATTTGGAGTATGACCGCCATGTTGCGCGACTCCGTCACCGTCGCTGTCGTCGTTGTGCGTACGCGCCTACGAGCGCTGCCGCTGGCCATGTTAACCATGAGAAAATCAACTCATGGGTTTCCTTTTCTTTCTTATATGAGCATGGGGATCCTGTTCCTATAATTATGGGGCTCCGCTTGGCGGCCTCTCGGGCCGCCGGAGCTCCGCTATAACGTTAGTAAGCTTCTCATAAATGATCAAATATAACAACTTGACAATGGCTGTATGAAATAACCCAAACGTCTTTTCGTTTTATTATTTTCTCATACCTTAAAAACGAAATCATTACAGGCTGTAATGTTTAATGTTAAAATATTATTACTGTAATGTTTATTATTAAAATCTTTATCCAATAGGTTGTCAAAAGCAAAGATTCACCCATAAACCCGCTAAGCCCACTCATGTTTACGTTGGTAGTAATGTCTCATTAGAATGGCGCTACTGCCAGCCGAGTCATTTCAAACTTTTTGAGGTGGCGTTTGGTTTATGGACGAGTTCTCCAGGTGTGCTGAGTAAAAAACTTGTCGCAGTCAGTAGAAGCGGTTCGGTTCAAGTGAGAGGAGGATATGAAAGCTTTGTTAGTTGGGCAGGAAATTTGACATCTTCCCATGCAGTGTTTGTACTTTATCATGTACAGTCCGCAGACGAAAACAAAGTATTTGGAATCCACGTCGAGTACAAAGGTGCAAATTCACCATTAATAGACACAGTGCAGCTTCAAGTCGAGACAAAACGTGGGTAGCAATTTCAGTTTTATGTTACAGCTTTGAAAAGGGCTGATCATCAATTCGTATTTGTATAATATTCAGGACCAGCTTGAAAACCACCTCGATGATCATTACATTAGTTTATCAGTTTAGTTACTGTCAAATGTTACCCTCTCCAATAAAGTCTACTCTACTCTACTCTACCTGAGGGTGAGGTTGTCTTTTGGCTAAAGGCATTCTTTTTATTGTTATCATCTTTATCAGGAGCCATATTATTATAGAGTTGCTAGATCGAGTTGTACGCTTTTCCCGAAGAGCTGGATTAAGGAAGAAGAAGAAAATTACCAAAATGGTAACTTACATCATCATTTTATTTGTAGCCATTGCAGATCTTCCAAGAATCACCCACGTTACTACTCCACCCCTGGTCAGGATGGGACAAAATGTGAGCCTTAACTGTACGGCCAGCAGTTTATCTCCTGTTAATGTCACGTGGTACAAAAGGAATAAGGTCTTGGCTGATAATATGTCTAAGGCAGTGCTAACACTGGAGACCATCACAGACAAGGACTGGGGCGAGTTCCTATGCGTGGCTAAAAATTCGGCTGGAGAAGATAAAAGAAGTGTTATCCTCAGAGGTAACTGAGTTTGTTAATCAAACACAGCATCAAGCAGCAAACCCTCAATTGGAATATATTGATACCCTTAAGGACGTTCGCGCCCCTTGCTACTGCGCATCTTTAGTGCGCACACTATTCATTGGTCACACGCGTGCCAAGTCATTTTCAAGCGCGCGCACCGAGTCGAAAACTGAACTAAATATAGAGCTGAAGACCTTTGCGTTAACCTTGTGTGCGAATATTTTTGTTGGATGCTCGGTGACCCCCACTCTTTTTTTCAAATCTCTTTCTTTTCTGAGTCTTTCCATTATACTAAAAAGCAAAAAAAACAATCTGTACGTGAGAAGTTTATTTCTCATATACTATTCAAATAGGGTCGAATTAGTACATGAATACAGGTGTGCGTAACTTAGAGGTTGTTTTCTTTAAGGCTAATTCTAGCTGATTTAATGACATATGTAGGAAAGATCCATCAAATAGTCCTATATATATGCTGTGTTAAACACACATAACTTAGATATGATTCTTCAACTTAAATATTTGCCGATAGTAATGAATCCGGCCAGAATCGCCTCGAGTGACTGGAAATCCTAGAAATGCTATGGTCTATGCTACGCCTTATCTTCAAAACAAGTTCGGTGACCCCGTTTTTGTTTTACGTTTTTAATCTAATTTTATCATTTTCTACCTGGAGTCAAAGTTTTTAAAAAATCTATATGTAGGAAGTGTTCGGGCGCGAACGTCCTTAAGTCATTGATATCGGTTGAAAGAGTGATGTCATTTCTATTTGCTCTCAATTCAAGGAAGCAGGATCCTTCAGTACCCTCCTAATAGAGGTTACTCCCTTCAAATGGCTAGCCGTAGTGTTTTTGTAATCCGCCCCATTTTCTTTCACCCCTTGATAAGCTTCACAAGCTTCAAATACACATTTTCGTATCTTTCTTAGTTTCGTTATTTCTGTCACTGTGACATGAACTTTTGTAAGCTGTCATTTAATTTTTTAGTTAATTGACTTATAGCTCCATTTAAATAACACTGCTAAAGACTTATTCCGTTAAATGTATTTTTTTCCTTTTCTCCTTAATAAATAAGTTCTTCCCGAGAGCCCAACAATATTGAACAGAAATAAGAAAGTGTACATCGCAAGTTGGACCCTGCAATGGTCACCAGTTCACAGTGAAGGACACTTGGTGACGTTATACACAGTGTGGCATACGAACGACACAACGACACGTGACGAACCATGGTTACGCGAGAATGTTACTGGTTTTGTGTACCGCAAAGAACTTACCGCTGACTCGTCTTACTTGTTTGCCGTAACAGCCTGGAACAGATGGGGCGAGAGTCTGTTGGAAAGAGGAAAAATGTTGTCTCTAACAACTGACTTTATTACACAGAAAACAGACAAAACTATCACTTTTCCTCATACAGGTAAAGATAATTGAATACTAATTTGAAAATGAATTTGAAGAATTTGGTCAACAATTCAAACCAATTCAATTCAAACTTGGGTCTGAGTTTGACGTGAACGTGAAGTATATTTTTCCTTTCTATTTTTTGAAAACACTTTGGTAGTCATCAATAACTTGAAATTAACCGCTGTAGCAGGTTTGTAACGCTAACGTTCTAAGTGTCAGCTTTCCTTCTGAGTACTAAACAGGGTTTTCTTCAACATTTTCAAGTTTCTCTTTTGTATAAGACGTAAAAATCATGGCGAATAACTTTACAATCCTCGGTGACCCAATCTGTTGTGTCAGACCCATCCTTCGTATCTAAAGTAAAATGTTATTACTGGTATTGTCAGCGTAGTGACCCCGAGCCGAGTTTGCAGTCCATCTAAACGATGTAGAAACCTTATATGGACGGTCTGGACGGGGTCTAATTAGTAACAAAATTGCGGCTGTACAATTGACCACGATACCATGCGAACCTAACGCAGCTAATAAGGCACAATATCAAGGAAACATGTTAAGGAGCGCCATGTCTGTCCCTCTGCTCACAACTGCGTGCACACTAGATTTGAAGATGTTAGAACTTTTTTGTAGGTTTTTATCAGTGCTGTTAAGGTTTTTGTACGCTATGATTAATGAAGTATGGGTAAAGGTACCAGTCGCCATCTTTTTCTCATACGGGGAATTGATAGCATCCAAGGGGTAAACATTTTAACTGTCAGCTGAGGAATGACGCGTCAGTTTAACTGACATTTGAGATCTTCCCGTTACTTTCTATTCTTTCGTTCATAATTAAGCATTTCTTGCTTTGTCTCTATGCATCATTTACTGAAGGAAAAAAACCGATGATTGTTTTACAAAGTCTAATGGGAACGTTACTGATTAAAGTTGAATGTGCACTTAAATTTGTTTTCAGTATCAACAGAACCTGAGGTAATGGCACTGCCCTCCAGCAGCTACAAGAAAAATTATGCCAGTGGAAGTACTGAACTTACCCTCTATATAACTATATCTGTTATTTTGTGCATACTATTGCTTGTGGCAGTCGCCATTTTCCTCAAACAAAGAAAACGAACCAAAGAGAAGAAGACAAGTAAGTAACTTACTGTGCAATGCTTACAGAAAGATAAGTTGCCAACTGACTTCAAGTAATATGATAAGTAATGGTAACAGGATTGAGCGGAGTCCAAGTCGGTATGTAATCATACGAGTGGTAAAGATATCGGACGACGGCGCAGCAGGAGTCCGATTTGTTTATCACGAGTGTAATTATAGACCTAATTGGACGACACGAAATCCAATATTACCAATTAACCATAAAACGTACAATTTTCGAGAAAAGACAAGAATAGCCAAGTTATGAAAAAAAGGGAAATTAAAATTTGTATTTAAAAAAAACTTCAACTTTGAAGCTGATCTGCTTATTGAACTGCCCGATAACAAACTATCCGATAACAACTAGCAGTTTAGCAAATAGCAGTTTATTAAACCAAACACAAAAATTGCAATTTTTATGTATAGTAAAATAAACTAGGAGACGACGTCGATTCCTCAAAGTGTCTCCATCGAGAGACAAACGAAAAAAATAAAACGTTGCTCGCTTATCATTTTCCAAGAAAAAATAACATTATCTTTAGTTAACAAGAGCCAGGGAAACATGGTGTTTTTCAGATATCGTTTTTCACCCTATCAACATTTATTTACTAGTATAATAAATAATAATAAATAAATATATTTATACAGGATGGCCATTTAATAGCGTGTCTGTTAAAGTTAATGATGATATGTAATATAGCATTAGCATGGTAACGAAGCCTACTGTTCGAGTCGCTGGATGATAGACTAGCAGAAAGAAAGAGGACATGAGAAAATTACGAAAACATAATTATTAAGTTAGAGTGTAGCCACAATAAAACCAGGTAGAACCGAGCAGGAAGTGATACAGCTCAAATCACCGATGTCGTTCAAACTTGACACAAACGTTGGGTTTGGTGAGTCAATAATTTTGGCAAAAAGTGGGTGAAACTATTTCATCCCCCCCCCCCCCCCCCCCCTCTGCAAAACTTTATTGACACTGATTTATGCATATTTAATTAGCCATCTTTGGTTTCGTATTTCTACAACAGGAGAAGCCATGTGAAAGGTAAATCCATTAGATCATGTTCTACAACTATTTTTTCTGTGCTTGGGTACCTTTTAAATAGAATTCTATTATGTATGAACATTCTCTAAAACACAAAAGCCATTTTTCTGTCTTAACCTAACTCATCAAGAAATCAACAAGAAAGATGACTAATTAAATATGCAAAAAATAGTGTCAAATAGCCATTTTTGCAGGGGAACCCTAACTTGAAGAGAATAAAATATTTTCACCAACTTTTTTGCCATAATCATCTTCTGACCAAGCCCAACATTTGTGCAGGAGTGAAAAGTTTGGGCGAAATTGGTGATTTGAGCTGTATCACTTCCAGCCTGGTTTTCTCATGAACACACTCTAATACATGAATTAGGGAAAAAAAGAGAGAAAAAAGAGACAATAAAGAAATAAAATATGAAATAAATGAAGGAGAAGAAGAAAGATAGAGAGGAAATAAATGAAGAAGAAGAAGAAAGTTAGAGAGGAAGTATAAGAGAGAGTGTGAAATGTCCATAATAACAACTAAGAGAAGTTTATGGTAAGTACCTTAATCTTCTCGTATAACAATATAACACCAGCTTCTTCATCACATAGTACAATGGCTGTCTCCTTACATTCTTGTCTTACTTGAACAGGATTCCATGGCCAAGATTTGCGAGAGTAAGTACCAATCACAAGAAATAGAAACCACACTCTATGATAAGTCAAACAATAATTCTTTCCTTTTTCACCTTTTTGGTTATTTTACCAATAACATATAAAATTTAGGCTATGAAAATATGTTTTTGGCGACTTTCAAACGCAGAAAAATGGCGCTATACAAATCTATTAGAATAATTATTATTGATACGTTCACGAATCCTCTGATACGCGAGAAAACTATACTGATATGCTGCCACCATCCATATTGCGGTATCCTCAGTCAACTTAAGAAAACAATGACGTCTAGGAAAAACAACAAAAAGCAACGATTTGTATCATATTTTACGTGAAGGCAGTTTAAGATTAACTTGACCAGCATTTGATAGTCTGCCCAACAAGGGAGAAGAAACTTTAGCTTGGAGAAGGATTCAGCGACTGATGTGCAAGGCTATAAAAGCCAGTCAAAATACCGACAATGATCAGTCTATATGTGACTTTTAAACTATACTGCTATTGAAGATTTTTAGGTTTTTCTGTCTTGTTTCTCTAAATTAAACTGAGTGCTTTTTTTACTTTTCAACTCACAGTCAATTCATAAAAGCTGCATTATATTTGGAGATCGCTCTTCTAGTCTCACTAATATGTGTTGAAAAAAAACTGTATTTAAAATAACGGCTTTGGCGATTGATTTATATGATTGATTGATTGATTGATTGATTTATTGATTGATTGACGGACTGACCGATTGATTCATTAATTGATTGATTGATTGATTGATTGATTGATTATTGAGTTATTTATTTTTTTTAGGATAACTCCCTATTCGTTCACGTCACAAGAGGATTTCACCTCAGCGGAGGTGGGTAAAATTTGATTTATCTCATTGATAGCGCGTTAATTCGTCTATTTAAAGATAACTAACTTCTTTTTCTGATAATCACTCGTTTGGAACAAAAATTAGCACCCCTGTTTAAAGAGGCACAGTCAGCTTTGGGACCGCGCTGACCTGGACATTAGTTTTCCCATTTAGTTCATCCCAACCTGAAATCAAACTTCATCTAGAAATCCGCCTCGATTTTGGCAGTGTTTTAACTTGATTTCAATCGTTTACTGAAAAACCTTTTTTCGAGTGTCCTTTTGTTCATCCTATGAAATTTTTATCATGTCTGGTTAAAAACAGCATGAGAAAGAGAAAACAAACAGCGGTTACAAACATAATAAGCTATCACATGGTATATTATACTTGACGTTTCGTATGCTACAACATACATTCTCAGAAGTGACGGTTACAAAATATGAAGAAATTTAAAAAGACAAAAACTAACGCGAGGTATTGGTAACTAGCTAGACAACAATGGAAACAGAAACTACATCCGGTGTGAATGAATACAGAAGGAGATTTTCACTACCGACGTTTTCATTTAGGGCGGGTTTCAAGTCCCATATTAACAGTGTTTCCTTGATTTTACACTGTAAATCACATTGACCACTTGCGAAGATCTCAAAATGTGATGTTGTGACCGGTGGAAATCGATTGCTCAGCAACAGCGGAGGCGTGACCAATTTGAGTGAGAGTTTTGATGTTCTCAGTCTTCCTATCATGTAATCTTCTTTTAGTTTTGCTGATGTAAAAAGCATCACAATCCCAGCAACTTCCTTTGTAGACAATCTTCGATTTCTGCGACCGGTTGAAACGATCTTTATAAGGAAAGAAAGACTTAATTCTGCGAGTGTTATGAAAAACAACCCTGAGGTTGCATTGACGAAACCATAAAACTTATTGACAGAAGATTTTAATCGGCGTGTAATAGCATCGCTATGGAGACCAAAATAAGGTAAAACAAGGATTACATCTTTTTTAGGAACTGTTAGGGTAGGTTGTGAAGGCTTGTCCTTATGTTTGTGAAGTACATCATTAACACCAAAAAACAGCATGGATCGCGTATCTGTGTACAAATCAGCTATGAAAACGGTATGTAACTGCGCATGTGCGCCAGCTGACTGTGTCCCTTTGGAGTTGCCCCTTCTGCTCTCTTCCTTAAGTACAAAATAACATACACGTACTCTTTCACCAATCTAATTTAACCGCACAACGACAGATAGACACGAATTCACATACAAAAGTCTTGAGCTCTGGAAATATATCGTGGTAGTCTGCTGGTAATAAGAGAGTATGAATTCTGTGGGTAATCGGGCGAGTGTTTTTAGGCTCGGTATCAATTACTAATATACAATAGGTGAATTAATCAAAGTAAGATACGAAAGTTAGCTAAGGCAATCAAGGTACCAAATGAATTGAATTTTTAATACACCTAAGAGAGAGCTCAACATGCAAATCGTAGCAAAGTTCTTTATTTACGAAATGAGAGGAAATGTTTTGATGTATCGTCTACACTATTAAAAATATGTTCACAATCTTACTTAAACCTCAGAAAAAACGAAGAAGTAAACTAATTCGTAAAAGTTATGCTGATTATCATGTTTTTAAGAGGTTTTATTGCTGAGAACTGATCAAAACCAGCGTTACCTGTCATCTGAGAAATGCAAGGTATATCAACTGAGAATGAACCAATAGCTTTTAATTGAATTAGAATAACTGAAAACTGAGAATTTGCGATTTTTTAACCTTGTTTTTATTTTTGAGGATTTTTAATTTCAGCATTTGAACACTTTTGAAAAACTCCAAGTTCTTACAACTGTAAATGTTATCACTGAATTTCATTTTGCTCTAAATTGCTCTTTGTTGTTTGGTCGTCAGCTTGGATGTTAGATCGAGCTGTCGGAATCTTAATTCTGGCTGGAATCACTATTTTTTGCAGGATCAAGAGACTGCCAATGAAACAGAGTCCGTAATACTAGAAGAATCGCCATTAAGTATGCCAGAATCGTCATTGTCTTTAGAACAGGCACCAACATCGGTTCCAGAAGATTGCAACCAACAAATAACGGCTAAGGAATTTGCGTTAACATCAGTCCAAGCTGAAGTGGACTCCAGAACTTTTGACTCTGCGCCTCAGGCAGCTCTCTCCCCCTTGACAACATTTCTTCCTCACAGGAGTGAACGAAATCAAGACGTCAATATGGCTGAAATCAAAACTATTCCCTCTGAAGAACACAATAAAATTGTTATGGAAATGAACGAGGGATCTGTTCAACAGAGACAAGAAGGAACAAGGAAGTTACAATCACACATCAGAAACATGCCAGAAGATTGTAACCAACCAAGAACAGCTAGGTGCTTTGTATTAACAGCAGTCCAAACTGAAGTGAAAACCAAAACTTCTGAATCTATGCCTCAGGCAGCTCCCTCCCCATTGAAAACATTTCTTCCTCACAGGGGTGTCGAAAGAAGTGAACAGAATCAAGATATCAATATCGCTGAAATTAAACATATTTCCTCTGAAGAACAAAATGAAATTGTTAAGGAAATAAACGAGGGATCTGGTCAGCAGAGACAAGAAGGAACAAGGAAGTTACAATCACACGACGTCCTTAGACAAGACAGAGTAGTAAGCGACAAAATCCAAAGAAGCGCTTATTCGGAAGATTATCTCCAACCGGTGAACAACAATAAACTAGAAGTCGCCATTAAAAGCACAAATAATTCCAGATTATGTCCTGGAAAAGCCCAAACTCTAAACTGGCGCCCTCAGCCAAAGCCAAGGACGAAAACAGCTAATAAATCGTTTCAATTCAAACACCCTACGTTCGCTGGAACGCTTTCGAACTTGCAATTCACAGACATGCTAAAATCAAATCCGTTACATGGTAGAGAGGCACTTCAACAGAGCGCACGGCTCAACCCTAATAACCAATCAAATCACCTCGTTCCCGGAACGAGAACTCGTCACGCAAAGCAGCAAGGTTATCAAAACGAAAAATTCACAGCAACTCTTCACCAGAATTCATTGCAGCCTGCTAACAGTGTGGAGACTCCATACACGCGCGTTCTCAGTAACACAAACTGGGAAGTACCAAGTGATCATTTGTCATTGTTTGAAGAGATTGGGGGTGGCTCATTTGGCCAAGTGTGGAAGGGCGCGGTGCTTGATATAGCTGGCGTTCCAGGCTGGTCTATTGTGGCCGTTAAAACGCTCAAGGGTAAGTAAGAGCGCCTAAATTATAGAATCATTGCAACCCTGAAAATGATTTTTTACATCATGGTTAACATAAAACTGGTATTTATGATATTTCTTTTTCAGAAAATTCGTCACATTCAGATCTCAGGGATCTCTTGTCTGAGCTGGACTTGCTGAAGAAACTTAAACCTCATCCAAACGTGATACAATTGAAGGGATGTTTGACGAAGGACGTTATCCGTTGTAAAGGAAAAAGAGATCTTAGTAAGTGACAAAATCTGTGCATGCAAAATACTTGTGAAAAAAAAAACTCTTGTCTACATCAAACCTTGTCAGCCTTAAGGGACAATTATTAGAATGATCACAAAACGAAATGCAAACGCACATTAACCACTTTGCGCAGCGCCTTTTTTTAACGCGTAAAGCAGCCCTTTGAGACTGCAAAGCGGCTTGATATGAGTAACTAGTGCGCTAGGGTATCCTCGCTTTCACATGCGGGGCAACGATGCAAGCATAGACACAAATATAAGAAGTTTATCCCAGTTTACACACACTTTTTATGCTCGCCCATAACGCAGGCTGTAAATACAAACTGGGTTTTAAGAACAATAAAATTCGTCAAACAAGCCGCGGTCGTTTATCTGCACAGTTGTTCGGTAAATTCAAAGTTCGTTTCATCCCTTACTTCTCAAGTGGAGCGTCTAGTTTGACAATCCCGCTTAACACTTCTAACAGACGAACGATGCATACAGTTGCACAAGACTGCACCAGTCTGTACCAGTAGTCTATTGCTGCGGGCCCTTTACAAACAGACAGAGTTAGACATACCGCTGTCTCTCTGCTTGTCCATACCTCAGTCGCAAAATGGATCTGGATTGATCGCAACAACCTCGGTTTTGTAAACCCACTAGCCTCAGGACGAAATTACCCAACACAATTTTACGAGGCCAGCCTCCGCCCCAAGGTCCATACCATTTCTGGCTAGAAAAAGCAATAACTTCAAATACCTTCCGTGCAAAATAGTACCCCTTTAACAAGACCAGAGCAAGCTCACTGCATCCTATAACTTTGGATTGAAGGAAAACCGCTTAAAGTACTTACAAGTAGGTGACTAATTCCGCAACTCTTTTCGGGCAGACTCTCCTGGGGAAAGCAGCAGTACTGATGTAACGGACTGCAGTCTTTGCCTTCACGGCATCTTATAACATTTTTTCTTCATTGTTTTATTTTTTGGACAGGACCGCCTTTTGTAATCCTGGAATTTGTTCCTTACGGAGATCTTCTGGGATATTTAAAGAAAAGCAAAGGAGAAACAGATGATTATTACTACTTACGAGGTGCAGAAGTACCGCAGAAAATACCAACACAGCAGCTTTACAAATTCGCCTCTGATATCGCTCGGGGGATGGAATTCATCTCAGCTCACCAGGTCTCTTGTAATTAGATATTAACTTGTTTATTTAATTCTCTTTCGGTCATTTGTCACTGCAATGTAGTGTTGGGAAATGTATCAAATTTACTGATGGAAGACCTAGTTTACCTTCCTAACCATAACCAAATTAACACACTTTCTATTATACATTTCTACACAGCTCATTCACCGGGATCTAGCAGCGAGGAATGTGCTAGTCGGTGAAGGCCTGCGCTGTAAAATCACTGATTTTGGGATGGCGCGAGATCTGGGGAAAAGAGAAATTTATGTTAGGAGATCTAATGTAAGTACGCATGCGAAGTGAATGTCTATCTTGCATTCACTTGGCTTTCTTCTTCTTTTACTTAATCCTCTGGGATACTTGTTACCTCTTTCTACAACACACCAGAGCCAAAACTTGGTAGGAGCAAGCGAGTGTGTATACAAAGAAAATACGAGTGGCAAGTGGGATATCTTTCTATATATGCCATGCAAACTAACGTTCTCGTTAAATAAACCTAAAGAAGGCTGATGTTGGCCAGCCGAAATATTGTCATGATTCACCGCCTCTTACGTTGGCTGACCGACCTTTGCAGTATTTGTTGCAATTATGGTACCCTGCTGCTGGCAACGGTGATAAATAACATGTTATTTTCGCTTGTGAAGACTCCTATTTTCGCGTGAAAGCCGCTCACCTGCGGTATTTCATTGGTGTTTATATAATAATGCAGATTATTTTTTTCTCAAGTATCTGAGCGGGACGGATGCCTAAATCCTCGAATTTGATTGGCTAATCTTGCGCACGCGACTGGTCCAGCTTTTTACGATACGGCCCACGGGCCGGATTTTTCCCGCTGCCTACCTGGAAATTTCGCTTCTAAAAGTTAGCGGTAATCGTCAATCTTTTGTCTTTTTTACACATCCATCGACGATTAGTCAACGCAAGTTTTTTCTATTCTCTGTAGAATGGCAAGGAAAGTCACTGTAAGTAAATTCAGTTGAG
>CM042754.1:25293568-25309171 GCA_022496165.2 Catalaphyllia jardinei | reverse complement strand
ACGTGTGACTGTTGTTATGGACAAAACTGACTACTTTGACAAAATGGACGCACTTGTTAACGACAAACAAACTTACGAAGAACTTAAACGCGACCCGACGCCAGCACTTCAACGTAAACTTAACAGCAAAATACTTACGCTTAAAAAGACTGACGCTATTGACACTCAACGCTACTATCGACTCAGGTGCTCTGTACCACAGCCACCTAAACTTTACGGACTGCCGAAACTGCACAAACCTGGTATACCTATGCGACCTATAGTCTCATTCTGTGGGTCCCCTACGTATCAACTGTCTAAGTACTTGACGAACATACTGCAACCACTAACTGACAAATCAAGACGCAAACTGCAATCGACGGAGAACTTTATTGACGCTATTAAGACAGTACAGATACCTGACGACTACAAACTTGTGTCTTTTGATGTGAAATCATTGTTCACCAGTATTCCACTTCAATTGGCGTTACATTGCACTGAGACCGCTGTACAACAATCCACAGTTAAACTACCGTTACCGACAGAAGACATTATGGACTTACTGAACCTTTGCCTTACATCAACTTACTTTCAGTACAACGGTAAACACTACAAACAGTTGCATGGAACAGCTATGGGGTCGCCCGTTTCTGTTGTTGTCACAGAAATTGTGATGCAACACGTAGAGGAACGCGCCCTTGCAACTTGCCGACAAACAATACCGCTCTGGCTACGCTACGTTGACGACACCTTTACCGCCGTTCACAAAGACGAAATCAACGCTTTCCACGACCACCTTAACGAACAGAACGCCGACATCCAGTTTACCAAAGAAATCGAAGAAAATGGAAAACTTCCTTTTCTAGACTGTTTGGTAAGCCGTGACAACAACGAACTGCGAACAACAGTGTACAGAAAACCAACGCATACCGACAGATTACTTGACGAATCATCCTACAACCCGACTTCACACAAAGCCACGACTATAAAGACTTTGACAAGGCGAGCGCAACTAGTTTGCGATACACCGGACAGCTTACGTGACGAAAACAAATACCTTGAACGTGTTTTTATCAAAAACAACTACAACGCTGACTTTATTAGACGAAACATTTTCCGACCTACTGAAACTGGCGCAACGAACAAGAATCCGACACCTGTTACTACAGTGACTATACCTTACATTAAGGGAACTTCTGAGACTATCTCACGGATCTTACAGCCCTACAACATCCGCGTAGCCCACAAACCTACAACTACGTTACGGCACTTACTGACCAACGTTAAAGACCGAGACGAACCCAACAACAGACAGGGAGCTGTTTACAAGATCAAATGCTCCGACTGCCAGGCCTCCTACATTGGTGAGACTGGCAGAAACCTTAACACGAGACTGACTGAACACAAACGAGCCACGAGAAATGGTGATGTCAACAACCACATTGCTGTGCATCATCAACTGACAAACCACAACATTGACTGGGACTCTGCTCAATGCTTAACCTACAGTACAAACTATTTTCAACGACTGACTCTGGAAAGCTGGTACACTAACTTAGAACAAACGCCTCTTAACAGATGTCAACAACTACCGGCACCTTACAAACGACTCATCCGCGACGAAAACGAAACCGACAAACGGACTTCTAACAGACCGGCTTAATTATTTTGACTTACAATAGACGGATCGAAACCGACCAATGACTGATGACTAACTTTACATGAGTCTTCCAGCCAATACCATCGTGGCTTAACTGACCAATTACTATCAACGGACCAGACTTATAACATCATCGACTGACAAACACTATTCACTTGACTCTGAAGATGACTTCCGCTCAGGTTGTCGAAACGTCAGTCACCAACAACAGTTCTTTTCAGAACTATTCTAAGCCGGACGATCACACAATACGAACTACTGATACTCCTGGGTTCAAACCATTTACTATGTTGTAGCCTATTATTAAGACTCTCCTCAACATACATATCCTTGGCAGCGTCTGTCTTCCATCTGCCATACACCTTCAACAGCCTTTCCGAAACTGAATTAGAACTGTTGCGAACAACGGATGTTATCCCACCTGATCTTAAGCTGTGAAGACCGTAGACATCCGGGTTATAACCCAGTTGTTTTAAGGAATCCCTTAAGATTTCTCTACATGAAGAGTAGGACATTTTTCCATCTCTTAGAGTGTAACTAGAATTACTCTTATGAAAAACTAGAGGCCTGAACAAAGGCAGATTACTACTATTGTGGATACCGGCTAGATTCATATACTTTCTTAAAACACTGACGGGGCAATATTGACTTTCCGATGCACTTATATAGACATAGTTACCCTCCCTATATACATCAGTCTTACTACGAGGCACAAAAATCTTAATATACTGACTGTTAAATTCTATATGGTTGGGAGCAATATTACACAATTCATTAAAACGAAAAAATCCGGCAAAAGCTAACGAACATAAAGCAGCTATCCTAATATCTTTTAAATTAGAACCTTCCTTATTATAAGCATCCAGAATATCTTTAATAATCTGGGAGGAAAATGGTTTCTTCTTGGCAACTGGTTTAGACATGACCCGCTTTGCTGATTCAATTATATTCTTACAAAATTCACTATCCAAAGGATTACGGTCTAGGCTAGGCACAAACGAGTGAAACCATTTGAGCGCAGCATGAGTTTGAATTAAAGAAGCACTTGAAGCACAAGACTGGTGGCTTTCAAATAAATAAATCGAGACTGCGCTTACAGGAAAAGGCAGCTGAACACTTACATTCTTCCTTTTACACCATTCTAAAAACCTTTTGATAGCCCTAAGGTAGAGGTCGCTCGGGACTGTAACATGACGCTCACGATTTGGTGAAAATTAGGTGAAGACGAAAACAAGAAGGGTTCCCAAGCTCCGCTTGAACTAAGTATCTGAAATTACAAAATAAGAAACACTCCAAAGTAAAGTGGAATCAAAACCATACAATTATAATTGTAGAAAACTAACTTATCGGACAGGTGCCAGGTCACCCACCAGTGGCTGTACCCAAAAATGCTATCTTCCAATAAGGCCAGTGCCTACAGAGTCAGAACTGGTACACTTCATACGTTACCAACGGGTGCAGTCACCCTTGATCTAATGTGGCCAGTGCCACGAAAAGGCAACGTCACTGGTGCAGTCATCATAAATAGCCAAAGGCCCAAGCAAATATTGAAAAATTAATCAAAGCACACATGCTGCCGTAAGAGTGCCACCACGGGCTGCCCAGACGTTACAACAATAGGCTAGTCTAGTCCAAAAATTCCATTCTAAGAGCAATGACATAACCCTTAAAGCGCTTTGATCCTAAAAGGGAATTGAGATTCCTACCATGCGCTAGGGATTGGTTCCCAATATGCGTGCTATATCCAGATATATACTTGAGATACTTATTCGTCAATAGAGGCCAATAATGAGCCGAAGGCCAAAAGGGTAGAATAACAGTACCCACAGCGTTTTGGGACTTCATATAATGAAGAACTCTAGGAACAATTGAAACAGGTGGGACCACCCAACAGTTTTCTCCTCTCAATGGTTGAATAAAGAAGTCGACACCCGCAGTGTTAGGATTCCAAAACCTAGAGAAGAATCTGGGTAGCTTATGATTGTAATAATTAGCGAAACAATCCACAGAATGCGGCCCCCAGCGATGATTTAAAAAAAAAAACAAATCATTGGTAGTCTGCGAATCATCGACGTCTATCAGACGACTAATGTAATCAGCCTGTTGATTTAAAGTGCGGGGAATCCACTGCATGTCTAAGTAAATCCCTGACTGAACACAAATATCAAAAATTCTTCTCGCCATTCTGTGCAATTCTAATTTCATACTACCAACTTCAACAATTCTGGCAGCAGCTTGATTATCAGTAAACCATTTGACATGCGATCCTTTAAGGACAGGAGCAAAAGATTGCAAAGAAAATTCAATCGCACAAAGCTCCCTCCAGGTGGAGCTCTGTATGCTCTCAGAATCCGTCCACATTCTATGACACACGTACACGTTATTGAAGCCAATAACAGAACCACAACCAGTAGCGCTGGCATCAGAATACACAAATGAACTAGGACATTTATATGCAAAACAATATCTAGTGTTAACATTGATAAGATTTGTTTTCCAAAAATACAATTCTTCCTGACAGTAATCGTCGAGGTGAAACTCGGTATCCCAACGGTCACTACACAAGGTGGACATGACACAATGCCTTGTCATAATTCTACCAATATTACCCACCACAGGACCCGTTGAAATAATTTGACCCGTAAAAGAAGCCAAACTTCTTGCCGAGACCAAAAACGTTTTGTCAATAATGGTGTTCAAAATCTTTGTAATCCTTCTATCCACAATTTTCAAAGTGCCCAAGATCGAATTCCAAGTAATGCCTAACCAGTTTAGAACCTGTGTGGGTTCCCATACCGACTTTTCGTCGTTAACTATAAACCCTGCACTGCTCAAGTCGTTTCTAACAGCTTGAGCAGTGGCGCGGCAGTCTTGCCTATCTTGGACAGTCCCCCAACCGTCATCTAGAAAAATAGCTATACAAAGACCTTGTAATCTCCAGTATTTTTCCAAGGGTTTCAAGAGCTTTGTAAAGACATAAAGGGCAGTGGATAAACCAAAAGGAAGAACGGTAAAGACGTAAAATATTTCATCCCCAGAATCTGATGCCTTCCATGAAAATCCAAGGTAAGTTTGGTATTCCCGTGAAATTTCTACATGGTGATACCAGCTTTTCAAATCGAAGGAAAACATGTATGAACCCGTTGTAAAGTAAGCAAGGGCAACCTTCCAATCTTCGTATTTCACCCTTTGTTTAACTAAACACTTATTTAAGTGGCGTAAGTCCAAAATTAGTCTCTTTTTACCGCATGGCTGTATTGACACATATAAAGGGTTAACCACCAGGGGTTTTTGGGCAACTACGCAGATACGACCGGAAAGAACAAGCTCGTGGATGGCTTGGTCCACAAATTCGGTATGGAGTCTAGCAGACTTATTATTCCTTTGCTTAACAGGCCCGGGCGAGCTAGCAAAAGGTAGTTTGTAACCATTTTCAATTATCGATAATATATAATAAGGGGCGCCAATAGCTTTCCAAAACTTGATGTTATGTCTCAAATTCCCCTTCACGCTTAAAGGAAAATCACTTTCCACTTCGAATTTTTCTACAATTTCTACTACCTTTGCTAAATCTTCCTCAATACTTGATAGCTGGTTGGCTTGACTGAATCCCTCCTGCTGGCTTATTGTATGGAGGTCCGGAAAAGGCGTTGTAATTATAGCAGGACTGATAATTGTGCCCTCCTGGCCAGAAGGCAGATCGACAATCTTTGGCCCAGTGACCGTCCTTTCCACATTTGAAGCAGCGGAAGCCTTCGTAAGAAGCATCCCTACGGCCTGTTAAGGGAAACAACAACTGCAGTAAGCTGGGTGGGAGGGTCGGATATATGCCGAAGTATAAACTGCGTGGATCACTAGCGTGAGTGAATATTCAACGGTGACAGAAGATATAAATACCAGAGACTGGCCAATCACAATTAATGCATAATTACAACAAGCGAGCACGTGCAATAGTAGAAGTGAAAGTATTCGAGCATTACTAATTACTGGAATACCAGCGGAAAATTCATCTATTCACCGAAGTGGAGGTGGCTAGCGGTGGATAATTACCGAGCCACGAAGCGGCGAGGTAAATAGTATGTACTAAAACAGTGAGATAATATGCACCACAAAAAATTAATTTGGATGATTTCTTCACTTGTCACGGATGTAAACCGGGACGCCATTTTTCCACGAGTTGCTCGGAGGCTAACAGCACAGGATATTCGGAGTTTGACGAGCCAATCAGTGCACGCGTTTAACACTATCCACTGTTTTAGTATATACTTACTTTATTTATACACAGTTTTTCCATCAGTCGATTAGTCAATTATCTATACTATTATATCTAATTACCTAACTACAACAAAATTTAAATGAAATAAATAAAAATTCTGCTTTTCATGGAGGCCGTGTCTAAAATTTACTTAAAATTAAGATATTACTTTAAACTGTGGCAACTTAATTTAGATTCGAAATCGGTCAGTGAAGACGCTTGTCTTGCATCTACAGGTAAGTTGTTCCACAACTGAGCTCCGCTGTACAAAAAACTTCTCTTGAGATAATCAGTTCGAGGTTGTGGAAGAACTAATTTGTTTTCGGTATTCCTTAAACGATAAGAACTGACATTGTCACGATATACAGTCTTGATCTCATATATTCAGGAGTCATACCATGTAATGTTTTATACATTAGCATAGACTTCTGTTCCAATCTTTGATAGGAGAGTCCCGGAACAAATCATCCAAATTACTATCATAGCTCGCTGACATTAGGATGCGAGCTGCCCGATTTTGAAGCCTTTGCAATTTTTCAGAAAGTCCGTTGTTACAGTTTCCCCACACTACATTGCAATAATCAAAATGTGGTTGAATAAGGCTATTATAAACTTTAATTGGAACATTAAATGGAGTGAGATGCCGAATTCGTTTAATTGCACCATTGGCACAAACTATCTTCTTGGAGATGTTTTCAATATGACACTCGCAGTTTATATTTTGACCGACATAAACTCCAAGGGATTTAGTGGAGGTTACTTGTTATATTGCGTTTTCGTTTATAGTAAGAAAGGGACTTTCTGTGAACTGTGATAACTTCTGCCTTGATGCAGTAGGCATAAACCAAGTTTTTGTCATATTTAGGGTAAGCTTGTTAGCAGAGAGCCATTCGTACACATTACTCAGGTTGTGATTAAGGCAATAATTTATATGCATATTGTCACTACTGGCAAGCGTCAGGCTGGTATCATCAGCGTACATTCTGGGTTCCGAATATGTCAGACAATGTGTTAAGTCATTAATATATATCAAAAACAGAAAAGGTCCCAAAATTGTTCCCTGGGGAACACCACATCTCAGGCATTTCGGAGTGGACTTGCAAGAATTTAGATGACAAATGGTGTGGTCCTTAGATAGGGTAGCTAAATTGTATTATCTAAATTGTATTATCTAAATTGTATTAGTTGGTGAAAATGAATAAATTTAAAAATAAAAAAATCCAACATGGGGGATCATTTGCGGTTTGGGAACATTTGCAGTCCAGTTTGGGGATCATTTCCGGTCTGGGGATCATTTCCGGCCGGGGATCATTTGCGGCGCTGTACGGATCGATGCTTATAGTATGGAGGTAGATCTTGGACAAAATGTTCGACTCGCCGTTTCGTTATGGCGTTTCGTCGTTTTGTCGTTTCGTCATGTCGTTTCGTCGTTCCGTTATGGCGTTTCGTCATGTCGTATCGTCGTTTCGTCGTTTCGTTATGGCGTTTCGTCGTTTCGGCACACCGAAACGAGGGGTAATCAACTTGGGGGTAAAATTGCCGGTAAATAGCCCTCAAAAAAAGACTTACACGAGGGGTTTAAAGGCCGTCAGAACAGGTGATTAGGTGCCTCTTAATCAAGTTACTTCTTATAATCCCCATACCGTAAGTTTATGAGTGATTTCAACTAAGTATTTACCCTCTACACGAAGAATAACAGTATCCACCAAGGGTGCTCGAGCTAACACAAACTCAACATGAAGTCCGTAATGCTTGGCGTCCTCTTTGCTCAAGCTGCGAAGTGTAAAATTCACTTGCAGACGAGACTTGTTAAAGTGACAGCTGATTCTGTTTTCAAAGTTTGGACGCACCAGAACTTGGCCTCGTCTGTCGATGGCCATGAGTTTTTTCTTTAGGTATCCTGGAGAGCTCCAGAGCCCGAAGCTTAGTTCGTATATGCTCTCGTTCCATGTCTCTGTGGGCAGAAGCTCAAAAGCCCAGTCAAACGAAGCATTACCATTGCTTTTGCCAATCAAGGGATTGCTTGGCCGAGAAACTAATCTCGGACGTCTTTGGTTGCTAGATACTGACAAGGATTGAAGGATTGGTTAATAAAGAATGTGCCACAATGCAAACGGTGCTTTAAGGGCGTGATCAACTGTTTAAAATGCGGAAGAATCTGGAATACATGTCATATTTGGCCCGTTTCTCGAAAGCCACGGAAACATTTCCGGTCAGTCATCTGCATCTAGAAACGGAGGAGTGTGTACGCCTGAAACTTCTTGTATGAAGGGAACCTCAATTATGTGAAATAAACGTAGGTCTGTAGTATCTTAAGGTTTTAGATTTTCGCATGCGAAAACATTTCGGGACCGTCGAGAAACGAGCGCGGCCCAGGACGGATCGAATTGACAGTTATATACGCGGTTAAGAGTAGTATCCGGAAAAAGATGACTGAGAACTGCTGTAATCGCCTTTATTTAAAATACATCCACTACTTCCTTCTTTTTAGGCTAATTTCAATATTCCAGGATTCCTGAATTTCCGTCCAGCCAGTGAGCCCTCATATGATAAAGCTAGAAATCAACCAACACTGACATCTCATATCATCAAGAGGCCCCGTCAACAATTAACAATTACGGGGCGAGGTTGAGCAAAGTATCGTGATTTGTCAGTGGCGAGCAGATCAGATCAATTATTTACCGAAGCTGAGGCAAATAAATTGTTCTGCGAGAAACTGACAAATCGCGATATTTTGCGATAACCGAGTTCAATAATTGTTTTATCATTCGATCACCAAGTTTGTTTGCATATATTAATCACTTCCTGGCAGCTCAGGGAAGCGATTTGCCTTTTTCTTCTCGAGAACGTGGTTCCAATTACGTATGAGCAGAATATTAATTTTATTTGCAGCAAACCACGTTTAGACGGTACTACGCTTTAGCAGAACATTATCTGTAGGCAGTTATTTGAAGGTCACGTGGTGGGCTCTCGGCCAATGGAAAGGAAGGGAAAAAATGAAGTTAATGATAATGTACCCGTCAGTTCCAAAACCGCCCATGCCCCCCCCCCCCCCCCCCCCGCTTTTTTCCCACGGGTAATGGAGGCAAGTGTTAAGAGATCGCTGTACATACTATGCAAGTTGACCAATAAATGCTCATGTCCAGAATTTCTGGCTGCAAGTGGTAGAGCTAAAGGTCAAACTGGCTTGTAGTGTTGGGAAGCAGAATTTCTAGCTCATTCGCAGAACTAAAAGGTCATGAACTTGTCGCGAATGCTGTTACTGTTGGTGTTAACACTTGCTTTTGTATTTGTTTCGCGCGCCTTTGACGCAGTATAATGATGAGGATTTGAAATCAGATTATTTAACATGAAAATGGCATCCAAATAAAATCTACAAAAGTTTTTTATGTCTTAGTTTTGGTGGCATGAAGCTGTTATTGTTATAGATCGAGCTTGTTGAGAAATAGTATTGCTGTCTACGCTATACGAGCTTTGATTTTTCCCAGTAATTTTTCAGAAGAATTGAGAAAAGAGAAAATAAGATGAATTTGTCATAGTTTATGTCGTTAGAAGATCTTTTCTTTATGTTTATCTAATTCATCGTTTAGTTGGTGAAAATGAATAAATTTAAAAATAAAAAAATCCAACATGGGGGATCATTTGCGGTTCGGGAACATTTGCGGTCCAGTTTGGGGATCATTTCCGGTCGGGGATCATTTGCGGCGCTGTACAGATCGATGCTTATATCTTCTAATAATAGTCTTTCTCGGAAAAATTGGGTCACGCTAGGTCACCCAATTCAACCGTGTCACTTTCGCCGAAAACATTATTCTCAGAAGCGCGATCACCATTTCGAAAACATTTCTCGGAACTCTGAGCGAAGGAAATATATTTTGCCACGAGCTAGCGCAAAGCAACTTTATTTTTTCCGGTGAGATTCAACTCTAGTCGCTAAATAAATAATAATGCGAGTGCTTCATTTCTTTAGCAGACACCTGGCATAAATTAAGCCAGACAATAACAGACGAACACAATTATAATAATGCATGCTAAAAAACACTGAATGGATTTCTCGCCCGATTATTTTCGCTGCTTACACGTTCTAAAGCGTCGTTTTGCTGTCCCCGTGAATTCGCTTTAACTTCAACCGACTTGGTGATAGCTCAAGAATTTGAAATACAGCCTGAATCTCGCTTTGATAAGACATCAGTCCGTGATGTACAAGTTCTGGCGAGCGAAGGCCTGTTAGTTTCAGTTTCGATTCACTCCTCAAGTCCAACTGAAGGAAATTACATATAAACCCGAAAAATATATTTTACTTACATGCTCTCTGGCCCTCAGTAGTTCCAGAAAACATTTTCATCTGTGTCCAGTCAATGTTCAGGCCCGTATGTTCTCGCGTGGGGTTTTATTAATGAGATTAATTTTCATTGTGGGCTCTAGCATCCATACTCTTCCCGGTTTATTTTCCTTTACTTTTGACTGTAAAAAATGCATTCCCCTCACTTTCAAGAAAGATAGATGAATAGCAGAAACCATTTCAATATCAAGCAGAGTGCAACGTTGTTAAACTTACCTGTGACGCACATGGTGACAACAAGGTAGAGCAAAAACTTCGACGGTTTGCCTATGAACTGTGAGTCAAATCTCCCCATATTTGTTCTCATAAACGTGGATAAATGCTTTTGATGATTTACAAACAAAGGTCCTTTGAGTTACTTGGACATATCTTTGCAACAAATTCCGAACATGTAATTTTTTCTTTAATTTCAAGGCTGCTTTGCAAAGCAATTTCGTTTCCGAGAAAAACATTAAAAACGGACTTGTCTGCGCGTCCAATCAAAATTAATGTGACATATGCCTACCACGTGGACATTGCAGGACTTAGCCAACCAATAGGAGCGTTAAAAACGTTACCATCATCACATTATTTGTTCAAAATGAAAGGTTGCTAGAAATATCATATAGTTGTAACGATTCAGTATAACTGTTGTTTTCTTTTAAATTCTTGGGTTGCACAGCTGTGACGCTATTAAAAAATAATTCGAAATCCATTCAGTATATAAAGTCAAGAAATTACAATGTTATAGGAGATAATAACAAGTTTTAGATCTGTACGTTTTCCGTATCTTTAAATACTTTTCGAAATATTTTGCACAAAATTACAGATCCCAGTGTGGAGCCACCATGTTGATGTACATTCGTCCCTGGTACAATAGTGTAAATATCTGGAACTTACTTTGGTTATCTAGGCCATTGATTATCTGAACTGAACAAGCAAAAATTTAAATAAGCACTTTTCCTGATATTTAAACTTCTAAAAAGGCTAAAAATCCAATATATTTTGTGTAACTGATCAATCAGCACCACTTAACTCGGTGAGTGACAAGAACATTCCAAAGGACCGCAGCCCTCTTAATAAACCTTTTGTATTATTCAAGTCAGTTTTGCTTGGATACTTCACAAATGGGCCTTCCAACTATAGACCCTTATGAAGAACACTTGTAATCCCACCTTCGCCACACCTGTAATTTCAGTTTGATACCAATATGACGACAAAATAGACTTCCCTCATATCAGGTTCGTTAGGGCGTATTGCCCCAAAGATATCAAGGGGAATCATCAAGGGGAACTCATGTGATCTCGGATACTTTTGTTTGCACATTTTTTCGCTTAATTCTTGATGCTATCTACTGGTGAAAATACTGCGGAACTCAAAATAAACTTCAGACAAGAGAAATGATTTTCATCTCAAAATAGAACATTTGTAGACGTTTTCTTTAAAACCGAAACTTGAATTCTTACCAAGCATAAAGACAATTGAACCGTCTAAGTACTGTGAATCAAGGTTATGACCCCAGGTTTCTTAGAAAAGCAACACTTTGTTCAACAAAGTGAGAGTTTTTCTGTTAGATTTAGCCAGCCAAGAGGCATATTGATAGGCTTTGACGTAGTCATAGTTTATTGTTTGCCGAACCTGTCAGAATATAACCGAGCAAGTAGTTACAAAAGAGTGCATGCCGCCAACACAGTTCCAGAAACTGTCATTTTACTAAGTTTCGTTTGTCATGGATACGCCTCTTTGAAGTTTGTTTACAGTTCAGTGATGAATTTTCATAACCAACATCAATGCAAGATATTATTCTCCTGAAATGATCCATAGCAAAACTCTTATTGTCGCTTCAAGTTGCTTGAAAAAGCCATTTAGCAGTCAATAACTGGAGCTGAGAAAGCCATCAGTGTATGGTTTATGCCTCATTGCGGCCGTGGAAATGAGCTGCTGGCCAAAAGGTGCTTTACCAATTTGCATTCTTCTTGCAACAAACGTGTTATGGAGCTCAGGTAAGAGTAATAGTCGTCACTAAACTTCACTGAGTTGTAGAATCTAGTATCTGCACCTATACTGCGTCTCATCAGTACTAATACTGACTCAAAACTGAATGAAATTCATTTAAGCGATCTCATTCAACGGAATAAAGATACGATCCCTTGCTACCCATTTATGGACTTTTGTTTGCAGTATAGCTAACTGACAAGCAATATTGCTGAGTGCAAGAGTGATATTTTTGAATTTTGCATGTGGCCGAAAGTTTATGGGTTGTGACATCCGGCTTTCATTATCCGTCTTCCCAGTAATTCAATACACCGATCACATTACTTCACAGAAAAAAAGGATGAATCTTTCAAAAGCTCTTACTGCTACCTACATACTCTTATCCGTCTTCCCGGTAATTCAATACACTGATCACATTCCTTCACAGAAAAAAAGGACGAATCTTTCAAAAGCTCTTACTGCTACTTACATACTCTTATCCGCCTTCCGGGTAATTCAATACAATGACCACTTTCCTTGACAGAAAAAAGGACGAATCTTTCAAAAGCTCTTACTGCATGCAATAAACGCAGTCATTGTTCTGTCACCAAAGCTGTCAGGTACTCGTTCCTTTACTCAAGGTAAGTAGTCGTAATCCCCATCGTCATCGTCCACATTATCGTCGTCGTTGTTATCGTTATTATTGGAGAGCTTAAGCAAACCACGATGACCATGGCAACGGGAACGTCACCAAACAAAGGTTTAATGAGCAGAAATTTCTTTGCCGTCCTCTGCAAAACAAGAACTTGAATGACCAAGTATTGCGTCGTTGAACAGTGAACACGAACGACGACGGCTAATTTTAGTATTTCCATCGTCGTCCTCTGCGTCGCCATCATCGTTGCTTAAAAGAGCACACGGCCACTGTATTTTGAGTTATTTTGACCATCGACAACAACACAGCCCTTAAATTAAGGGAAACCTGAAAATTGTAATTTACAAAGATGGAAAAACACCAGAGATAATACTGAATAAACCATAAAGGGACCAGGATGGTGAAGGATGGAGAAGATTGACACCGATTACAAACAACGAAATTGAAAAATTTAGGGTAAACTTTTCAAACGTGACTGTGTCCTGTAAGCGCCCATTGTGGTCTTCAGAACCGTTCTGAATTTCGTGGCTGGTCTCCCCCTAAATTATGCTCCGTTTAACTACCACGGATATCAGTTTAGCTAAACATCTCAATGACTCTCGGTGTTTCACTGTTCTAGGAATATATTCTAGGAAGACCTGATCCACGACAAACACGCAATCAACAGTCAGTGGCACGAATGCTCAGTGCTCCGGAACGTCTAACAGGAAGCGAACTCCTGACGTCATTACCATACTTGAGAATTCGATATTTGTTTTGCCCGTTACGTGTTAACAGCGACTGATATAATAATTAACTGAGAAGTGTGAACTGCTAACTGAACGAAAGTGCAGGGAAAAAAAGCTTGACACCAGATTGATTAATCAGCCCCCGGCGATTTTGCTAAGCGATAGTCAGTTGGAGAAAAAGAAGAGAAAAGAAAACGGCAAATGTACAAATGCCAAGAACCGTAGGAGTCGTGTAAGCCTGTCAACCCCATTTTACACAAAAACGTCCTACTCTTTGGCTTTCCCAGTTATCCCCCCTCCCCCGCGCAACCTCCCAACAGCTCGGTTTATTAAATTTAGAGCTCGATCAAAGCTTGATCCAGATTCAGGCACTTCCGTCATGGTTCTCTCTGCTCAAGGCTAGTATTCCATGTTAGCTCCCATAAAATGTCTGATGATTGTTCAGTGCTGGTCAGCGGTTGAAATCCAGACCTTTGAGCTCAGGATTTGTCTCGACATTGGTTGTGCAAGACAACATTAGGTTTGCAGTATTCTTTCAGGTGTGCAACTTGACTTTGGGTGTGCAGTATAACATTAGGTGCTCAAAATTACGTTTTCTTTTCTTGGGTGTGCAACGTAACATTGGGTGTGCAAGTCAACATTGGGTGTGCGACATTTGAATAATTACAATATAACGAGATTCAATAATATTATTATATTGAGCAATGATTGAAAGCTAAAATGCAATAATTACCATTGCACACGAAATATATATATATATATTTTTTTTTTTTTGACAGGGAAACTGCTTCATATTGTTGTAATTGCTTCCACTTTGTTTTCAGGGAAAGTCTCTTGACTATTTACATTCATTTCTTGATCACTCTCTTTCTTCCACTTATTTAAACCACAAATTGTGTTGCTTAAGAAAATATTTACCATCTTTAATTATATAATAACCCAAGTTATTCTCGCATTTTGACTGGTTCTCGCCTATGATCTATTAGAGGACAGATGTACGATTGACGTCATCATTACAAACTTTTCCCCTCTGCCGTTTTAAAATGGCGGAAAGTTTTGAGAATTAGGATGATATTTTACGTGACTGGGCAAAAGGTAAGGTACAAAAAAGTCTTGCCGAGGAATTGAACAGGTTTGAGAAGCCAGAAAACGAAAGATAAAGCCGTTTCTTTAAAAAAAAAATGATACAGAATTAAATAATTTTCTAGCAGCCTCAGTCGGCAGTTGAGCGCAACTAAACCACGCACAAACTTGGTCTCGGTAAGCCGAGAACCACTCCGTTTTCTCGAATTTAACAAACCCATAAACAAAATGTTTCTGAGATTAATTTATTTAAAGAATTTAACTTTTCCCACCGTCATTTACGCTCCTTTCATTCAAAATTCGAATCAAATGGTCTCTAGGTTGACCGCAACCACAAGTTTTCCGCGACTATTTTTTCAACTCCTGCAATTTTCAAGGCAACGTCCAAGCTTTTCGGCTCACAAGGCTGCTCCAATGACAAAAACTGACTTGATTATTCCAGCATTTTCTTCAAGATTTGTAGATTTTGCAGTTCAATTCTGCTTTCGCTGTAAGTTTTCATTCCACGAGAAGCGACGCTCGAATCAGGTTTGACAGTGGCGTGATTTTTCTCGACCAATCATAATTCTTTGCTACGCATAGCAACCAATGAAACTGCTTTATTTTGAATGTATAGATCACGTCAAATGGCTTTTTTTCGTGCAAAGGCGGGGCAAAATGCCGGCTTTCGCGTTATGTTAAAATGTTTTGAAACAAAAAAGGCTTTTCGTTATTATTAGAACATCAGTGACACACTCGGCTACGCCTTTGTGTGCCACTTTTTTGTTCTTACCACATTTTGACGTCATCTGTGATCTATTACTGAACAGACGCACGGCAACATGGAATCTATTTGTTAACCAGTTTATAGACCAGAGTCATTTTACCTCTCAGTTACTACGAGCTGTGTGATTGGTCCATTTATCAGGCTGAACGCTACTGTACTTCCGGCTAAAATTTATAGATGTT
>CM042754.1:25286068-25288568 GCA_022496165.2 Catalaphyllia jardinei | reverse complement strand
AGTTTGTGATGCTAACGCGTTCCAAGTGTTAGCTCTTCTTCAGAGTAAACAGGGTTGGAAGACCTTCGTCTTAGTTACAACTTTATGACTGGTAATACCGATGTCAGCGTAGTGACCCCGAGGTTGCAGTCCATCTATCAATAAATGATGGACAAACCTACCATTCACCCTTATATAGACGATCTGTACATGGTCTAATTCTGCACGGGAAAAAAGATAGCGGCTGTACAATTTACCATACATGATACAATGCGAACCTAACACATCTTATTAAGCACAATATCAAGGAAATATTTTAAGGAGCGCCATGTCTCTCCCTCTGCTAACAACTTCGTGCCCACTAGATTTGAGGATGTTAGAACGTTTCTGCAGGTTTTTTCTTGTGAGTGTTGCTAAAGTTTTTGTACGCTAAGAAGTATGTGTGAAGGTTACCAGTCGCCATCTTTTTTATCTCATAGAGAGGATTAATAGCAGAGAATTGAAGGAGTGAACATTTTAGCTGTCAGCCAAGGAATGACGTATCAGCTTAACTGATATCTGAGATCTCCCCTTAAGTTTTTCGTTTATTATTAAATATCTCTTCTTCTGTCTCTATGTATCACTTTCTGAAAAAATAGCCGATGATTATTTTACAAAGTTTAATGGGAACGTTAGAGATTAAAGCTGAATATGCGCTTAAATTTGGTTTCAGTATCAACAGAATCCGACGCACTGGCACTGCCCTCCAGCAGCTACAAGAAAAATTATGTCAGCGGAAGTACTGAACTTAATGCCCTCTATACATCTCTATCTGTTATTTTGTGCATACTATTGCTTGTGGCTTTCACGATTTTCCTCACACAAAGAAAACGAAACAACGAAAAGAACACAAGTAAGTAACTTACTGTACAGTGCTTACAGAAGGAAAAGTTGTCATCTTTCATCCAAAGCAATGCAATACACGACAACTGATTTTAACTAATATGATGAAGTAATGGTAACAGGACTGAGTGGAGTCTGCGCGGAGTGGAGTATATTCGGTATGTGATCATTCGAGTGATAAAATCCGATTTGTTTATCACCAGTATGATTATAGGCCGAATTAGACGACAGGAAGTCTACAATTTTCGAGAAAAGTAGAAAAGCCAAGTTATTAAAGAAGGGGGGAAATTTGCATTGAAAACTACAACTTTGAAAGTGATTTGCTTATTGAACTGTCCGATAGCAAACTCTCTGATAACAACTTGGCAAGTAAATTAGATGAAAGTAGAAGTGTTTTACATCAATCACAAAAATTGCAATTTTATGTTCCAAAGACTGAACGATAGACTAGGAGAAAGAACGAGGACATGAGAAAATTAGGATAACTAAATTAATAAGAGTGTGTCCATAAGAAACTGAACAGGGAGAACCAAACAGGAGGTGACACAGCTGAAAGCACCGATGTCGCTCAAACTTGACACAAATGTTGGGCTGGGTGAGTCAATTATTGTGGCAAAATTATTATTCCTTTCAGGTTAGGGGGACCCCTTTCAAAAAAACATTTCACTAACTTACACACAGTTAATTAGCCATCTTTGGTTTAGTATTTCTACAGCAAGAAAGTCATGTCAAAGTGAAAATCAGTGGATCATGTTCTACAAATATCAATCTAAAAGCACAAGTATTCATTTTGAAAGAGAAATTCGATTACTCTCCATAGCTTCATCTTAAGTAAGGTACATATTTCGTGGTGTTGTGAATCAACAAGAAATCAACAACAAAGACGACTAAGGGGGCGTTTCTTTAAAAAAATCCAAGATTGGATTCTTCAATCTAAAAAATCCGAAAATGGATTTTGCGTTTCTTTACTAAACAGATCAATCCAAGATCTTTTGGATTGTGGTGCGTCAAAGGAATTAACCGAAAAATCCACTCTGGAGGTGGATTCTTCGGTTCCTTTGACGCACCATGATCCGAAAGATCTTGGACTGATCTGCCTAGTAAAGAAACTCGGATTATTTCGCCGGGATTTAAGACATGATCCAGTCTTGGATTTTCTTAAACTGGGACTGAAACGCGCCCCAATTAAATATGAATAAATTAGTCTCACATCCCCACTCCCCCCGGGGGGGGGGCCCTAACTTGAGGAGAAAAAAATATTTTCACCAACTTTTTTGCCGCAATCATTTTTTACCAAACCCACCATTTGTGCCAAGTTTGGGCAAAATTGGTGATTTGAGCTGTATCACTTTCTGCCTGGCTTTCTCATGGACGCGCTCTTAATACACGAGGATGGAAAAAAAAGAAGAATTGTAAAGAAAAACGAAAAAATGAAGAAATAATATATGAAACAAATGAAGGAGAAGAAGAAAAGTAGGGAGAAAGTAAGAGAGGGTGTGAAATGTCCATAATAACAACTAAGAAAAGTTTATGGTAAGTACCTTAATCTTCTCATGTGATGCAACATGATAATACCATCATCACATCGAACAATGGCTGCCTCCTTACATTCTTGTCTTACTTGAACAGGACGCCGTGG
>CM042754.1:25278568-25283568 GCA_022496165.2 Catalaphyllia jardinei | reverse complement strand
TTTAATTTCAGCATTTGGACAGTTTTGAAAAACTCCCAGTTCGTACAACTATAAATGTTATCACTGAATTTCATCTTGCTCTGAATTTCTCTTTGTTGTTTGGTCCTCAGCTTCGATGTTAAATCGACCTGTCGGAATCCTTATTCTGACTGGAATCACTATTTTTTACAGCATCAAGAGACTGCCAATGAAGCAGGGTCCGTATTACTAGCAGAATCTCCATTAAGTATGCCAGAATCATCCTTGTCTTTAGAAGCGCCATCAACATCGGTCAGAAACATGCCAGGAGATTTTAACCAACCAAGAACAGCTAAGTACTTTGTATTAACAGCAGTCCAAACTGAAGTGAAAACCAAAACTCCTGAATCTATGCCTCAGGAAGCTCCCTCCCCACTGAGAACATTTCTTCCTCATAGGGGTGTCGAAAGAAGTGAACAGAATCAAGACATCAATATGGCTGAAATCAGACATGTTTCCTCTGGAGAAGAAAATGAAATTGTTAAGGAAATAAACAAGGGATCTGTTCAACAGAGACAAGAAGGAACAAGGAAGTTACAATTACATGACGCCCTTAGACAAGACAGAGTAGTAAACGACAAAATCCAAAGAAGTGCTTATTCAGATCGAAGATTATCTACAACCGGTGGACAACAATAAACTGGAAGTCCCTATTAAAAGCACAGATAATTCCAGACTATATCCTGGAAAAGCCCAAACTCTAAACTGGCGCCCTCAGCCAAAACCAAGGACGAAAATTAAAACAACTGATAAATCATTTCCATTCAAACACCCTACGTTCGCTGGAACGCTTTCAAACTTGCAATTCATAGACATGCTAGAATCAAATCCGTTACATGGTAGAGAGGCACTTGGACAGAACGCACGGCTCAACTCTCTTAACCAATCAAATCACCTCGTTTCTGAAACGAGAACTCATCACGCAAAGCAGCACTGTTATCAAAATGAAAAATCCACACCAACTCTTCACCAGAATTCATTGCGGCCTCCTAATAGCGTGGAGACTCCATACACGCGCGTGCTCAGTAACACTAATTGGGAAGTACCAAGTGATCATTTGTCATTGTTTGAAAAGATTGGCGGTGGTTCATTTGGTCAAGTGTGGAAGGGCGCGGTGCTTGATATGGCTGGCGTTCAAGGCTGGTCAATTGTAGCCGTTAAAATGCTTAAGGGTAAGCAAGAGCGCCTAATTTATAGAATCACTGCAACCGTCAAAATGATTTTTTACGTCATGGTTAACATAAAACTGGTATGCTTGATATTTCTTTTTCAGAAAATACGTCGCGTTCAGATCTCAGGGATCTCCTGTCTGAGTTGGACTTGCTGAAGAAACTTAAACCTCATCCAAACGTGATACAATTGAAGGGATGTTTGACCAAGGATGTTATTCGTTGTAAAGGAAAAAGAGACCTTAGTAAGTGGCAAAATCTGTGCATACAAACGTACTACTTGCGAAAAGAAGAAACCCTTTTTACATCAAACCTTGTTATCCTGAAAGGGCGATTACTAGAAGGATCACAAAACAAAATGCGAACCTGCTTTAACCGCTTTGCGCAGCGCTTTTCTTTCCAACGCGTAAAGCGGCCTGATGAGTAACGAGTGCGCTAAGGTACGCTTGCTTTCGCATGCGGGGAACGATGCAAGCATAGACCGTGCAAGCATAAGAAGTTCAGCCCAGTTTACACACAGTTTTTATGCTCGCCCACAACGCAGGCTGTAAATACAAACTGGGTTTTAAGAGCAAGAAAATTCGGCAAACAAGCCGTGGTCATTTATTTGCACAGTTGTTCGGTAAATTTCAAGGTTCGTTTCACCCCTCTCCTAAAGCGGAGCGTCTCCAATCCTAGGTAACAGTTTTAACAGACAAACGATACGTACAGCTGCACAAGACTGCACTAGTTTGTACCACTAGTCTGCCCTGAGCCCTTTACAAAGAGATAGAGTTAGATATATCGCTCCTGTCTTTCTTTGCTTGTTCATACTTCAGTCTCAAAAGGTATCTGGATTGATCGGAACAACCTCGGTTTTGTAAAAAGGGGTAGGTTTCTAAGGAAACTGTGATGCTGCGTCGGTGGGGAGTATTAAAAGATAATTTGGTTTCATCAACTGTGTTGATAATGTTAATTGGCCACGGTAAAGAGATTCAGAAGCTGACGCTTCGAGCGTTAGCCCTTCGTCGGAGCGAATCGAGGAATTGTGGGTTGTGTGTGGTTTATATACACAAAGATGGAGCTACGCTATTGGTTGGTGCCTGGTACACGTGAAAAACAACAGAATAAATTAGCTGAATGAAAAGCGTTCGTTGATACCGTGAAGAGTGCCGATTTTAAATTTAAAAATAAAACTCTGTTCTAGAGTTTCGCGGCTTGCAGACTCTTGGGGAAAGCAGCAGTACTGATGTAACAGAATTTGCCTTCACTACCTCTTATAACATTTATTTTTCATTGTTTTATTTTTTGCACAGGACCGCCTTTTGTAATCCTGGAATTTGTTCCTCACGGAGATCTTCTGGGATACTTAAAGAAAAGCAGAGGTGAAACAGATGATTATTACTACTTAAAAGGTGCAGAACTACCGCAGAAAATACCAACTCAACAGCTTTACAAATTCGCCTCTGATATCGCTCGGGGGATGGAATTCATCTCAGCTCACCAGGTCTCTTGTATTTAAATATTAACTCATTTATTTACTTCTCTTTCGGTCATTTGTCATTGCAATATATTTTGGGGGAAACCATAACCATATCAACACACTTTCTATTATGATTTTTACACAGCTCATTCACCGGGACCTGGCAGCAAGGAATGTGTTAGTCGGTGAAGGCCTGCGCTGTAAAATCACTGATTTTGGGATGGCGCGAGATCTGGGGAAAAGTGAAATTTATGTCAGGAGATCTAATGTAAGTACGTGTGTTAAGTGAAAGCCTGCTGTCGGCTTGTATTAACTTCGCTTTCTTTTTCTTAATCCTCTGCGATACTCATTACTTCTTAATAGAACACGCCAAAACGTGGCACGGAAAGCGTAATATAAATCTTTCCATTAAAACCCAGATTCTTGAGTACTGCAATTCGAGAGTTTTCATTGTCTTAGCCACAATAGGTTATGAGCCATTATACCATACTCTACAAATATGGTAAGCGTGCGCGTGAATTTTTGGGTCTTTGATAAATTATTCCAGTTCAGTTTTCTACATTTTATGGACGTTGGCAATTGTTCCACTCTCCGCATCTTGGCCATCTCCCATCTCATACCCAATTGTTAAATAATTCAGTGTTAAACACCATACGATAGAAAAAGCAGCCAATCAGATTACATTCGACACACTAGCCTTTACGCGAGTGTGTATACCAAGAAAATACAGGTAAAAGTTAAAAAGTGGGATTTTGCATGTTATACCACGAGAGAGCGTTGCATAACTATTTTATTCCATGCCATAGAAAATACAGTGGACAAAACAATCAATGCGACTTACGCGCTGTGCACGAAGTGAAGGTTGGCTGTTATACCGTTTAATATACGACGACTTTCCCGTATTCTGATTGGCTAATTTTTCTATGACATGGTCTAAAATAGAATATCCCACTTGTCACTTGTATTTTCTAAATCAAATCTCTAGTACACCGAGAAACGTACAAGTGACTCGTAGAATGTCCCATGGTATGCCACGAGAAAGCGTTGTTAACTAAAATTTTCACTCTGCATGACGTTTTTTGTAGACGGACTAACAAGACGCGCCGATTATGAGAAAAGGGCGTCAGTATGCGCCTTGCTGCTCCATAATGGGGTTTTCCAAATACCGGACATTCAGATAAAGAAATAAATGGAATAAAGAATATTACTTGGCCACGCGAAGATACATCTTTCTCTTGGAGAATATTTCTCAACCCCGGAAGAGAAATTCGATATCTCCAGTCGGCCTGTTTATTATATCAACATCAATGAAATACAAAACCAGCTGCGAAAGGAGTGATTTATTATAAGGTATTTCCAAAAATTGTAGTTAAGTTGGTGTTGTCTTACAGACATTTGTTTTATTTCTTGCGATTTATCAATTATGTTACCCAGCTAGCAGCAGTCACTTTCACAAGTTATTTTTACTTGTGAAGACTCCCGTTTTAACGCGAAAATTCACCCGGTATTTCGTTGGTGTTTATAAAACAATGCATAACAATTGACGAAAACATCAATAGTATATGAGATATTCATAACAGATATCCCGAGTTATAATCCATCAAATATTTTCGCTCGCGCGCGATTGGTCTAAACACGTCACGTGACCGAATATTCCCCAGCTAAAACTGGGTAATAACCGAGATTATTAAAACTTACATGATTCTCACTTTGGCTGGGTTTTGTTAACTTTGATGGCTTCTTCCAATTCTTGAAAACAAAAGATGCATCCTTTCTAAACTCTATGCGGGAAAAACATACACAGTCTTTTTCGACATCGTAACTAAGCCATGGATCCTTTTTATACCAGTCAGGCTGGAATCGTCTAGTGAAAGACTCACTGCTGAACTTGGTGCCCGGATATTCGGGTAAAACAGGCTGTTTCGGGACCATTGTTGTCAACGTAGGTGATGTGGAGAACTTTTGCTCTAGTTCAGTAATCCCTCCGAAATCTGATTGAATGCCTTTATCCATCGGGGTACTGGGTTCACTAGGTTTCTGGACGTCTCTTGTTGAGGCATCAGGAGTAAGTGAATCTTGGTCGATTGATTCAAGATCTCGCTGGATATTTGCAACAGATTCGTCTGTTGATGAAATTGTACGTTGTTCACTCTCTGGACTACATCCAACAAGCGATGCCTCCTGTGTCTGACCTGGAGATTCGACTGTTGCACTGCTTTTAGAGAAGAAACCACTTAATTTCAGCTGTGACGATTCCACCACTGGCAAACATCTCACTTTTCGGTCGCTGTGAACAATTCGGGAATGAGCTTCTACATAGTCATAGAATTCTTTTTCCCATTCTTCACGTT